>JAJHUR010100233.1:1842-13634 GCA_027495735.1 Lutjanus campechanus | reverse complement strand
CCCCCACCCCTTCCTTATTTAACACCCTCCCTTCTCCTCCATCACCTCCTATTCTCTCACTGCAGTGGCGTTTCTCAGTTTTGTCAGGTTTTAAAACACTTGTTTGTTTAGTCACAGACGCTGAGTTATGGCTCTAAAAGTTGTCATATTTAGCAGTAAGGTACCTCTATTGACTGAAATGCTGCTTTGGGTGTTATTCATAGATGGCGTGCGTCTGTGCTGTTTGGTATTTGGTGAAAAGAGAAAGTTAGGGACAAGAAGGATCAGGCAGGAATGATCGGAAGACTAAATCAGCCTGTGATCAGCATTTTTTGTTCATAAATGTGCTCCAAAAATAAACAGAGCAACTGCAGCTGCAACTAATGATTATTTTCACAATCAATTAATCTGTCGACTATTTTCTGAATTTATCAATTAGTTGTTTGGTTCATAAATGTAGAAAAAACTGGAAAATATCCACATTTGAGAAGCCAACAACTGAGACTTTGGACAATTTTTAATTTGAAAAGGCTTAAAAGGATTAATCGATTATCAAAACAGTTGTTGATTAATTTAATAGTGGATTGATAATCACTTATTTGTTGCACCTCTAGTTATTTGTGTGTTAAATGCACAGAAAGCAGCACAGTAACAGTAATTAACAATAAAAGACTTGAGTGTAAGTTTGCATTATACTTAGAATATTTTCACGGCTTTACTTGGCCTTCAGACAGCTTTTTCCGATGAGAAACTGCTGTTACATATGCCGAAATCACATAATCCAAACTATCCCATTAAGTAATTTATCAAGCAAATTTGGGGTTTTGGCCTCGCATTGGACAAAACAAAAAGTTTAACAGACATCAACCTAGATCCTGGAAATTTTGATGTTTTGTTCACTATTCTCTAATTTCTGACACATTTATTAAAATATATATATATTACATATGGAATGTAACATCAGGCTTATTTATGTAACCCAAAATCATAAGTATGTGTACCAGAGGGGTTTACGCTCTCACCATCATATGACACCGCCTATTCAACTTTTGATTAAATATAGCACAGCAAACTGCATCCATTTTCAGAGGATTTATACTTAGATTTTGGTGTATTGTTACCCGTTAAGCTGCTAGGAAAAGAAGCCTTCTCTCATCTTGGCATCCTAGCATTTATACAATTTAAGCATTGAGTGTGCGTGATTCAGTTTCTGGTTTCAGGCTTTTAAGATGGTGCAGATAACACTTCTGTGTGCGACCATCCACTCAGGATACAGTTACTGTGTTTGTAGCGATGATTTATTCCCTGTGGACTTCTGCTGAGGCTATTGAAACCTAAACGGTGTTTAGCATTTGCAGTAGAGGCTTACACACACACACACACACACACACACACACACACACACACACACACATGCACTCACACTATCAGGATGTTGCCTGAGGGAGCATTTTGCCTGGTGAAAAGCTCTTTATGTGTCAGAGACTCTCCAACTGTCCCTCTGAGAGATGGGCCAACAGTTCAGGTTACAACAGGATGGTCCCATGATTGATGCAAACTCACACTCACTTGACTTTAGAACCTACAGAATAAATTACGCAAAAAACTATCATGGAAATGAAAACTTTGCAAAAAGCCCAAAACAAAAACTGAAATGCATCGTAAGACCAAAAACATGTTTTTTTCCCCCCCTGTGATTGTATTACAGCTTTTAAGACATAAATGACTATAATTGATATATGAGCAATTTGAAAGGGAAAAGTTAAAAAAAACTACTACTTGTTATTCCAAGCTGTAAACGTCCAAATTTGTTGGTCTCTGGTACATTCTAACGCCACTATGACTTCATATACATTGATCTTGATTATTGCACATTTCAATGAGTTTGTCTACCCGATTCTGAACATGTAGTGAATTATGGCTTTGTGCTTGGTTTGGTCCACACGATCTGTAAATAGTTATTGCAGTATGTGCAGTAACCAGGCATGATTTAAGAATGACCATTCACTGTTGCACACAAAGCAGAAGAAAATTACTCAATGACAGTATATCCAAAAATGTATGCATAAAATGTGTAATGGGAAAAAAATGAATGAATGAATGAATGAAATTCCTTAACATCAGATTTTAATTTTAGAACAATTTAGAACAATTACAAGTACAGCCTACATTTTTCTCATATGACATAGGCCTGTTACTTTAACAACATTTCCTGTTTTCGTGTTGTTGTAGCCTTGGGTGGTATCTCTCTTTTTTTTTAAACTACCTTCCTCTTCCTCTTTACCGGGATACACAGTATTATGATGGCATTTGTGTAAAACGTGTGTAAAATGGCTTGACTCGACTGAACCTAAACTGTACATTTACTGCCAGACCGACAACTTCACTGCTCACCTTTTCCTCTGTTCTGTGCATGGAAAGCAGTGCTTTTCAGTTTAATGCTTACTGTGCAGTCGTCAAGTCGCTGCCATCTGTGTTTTCTGAAGTAGCCAAAGGGTAGCGGTCGTGAAATGTACATGTATTTCGAATCACAACTCGTTAATATGAACTATTTTATTAGAATCAAAAGTTAATATAATAAAGCATCAGGCTTGAGTCTGGCGGTTAGGCTGAAAGCATATGAAAAGCTCTGACTTGTAGACTTTTCACTTTTTTCCCTACATTAGAAGGTTTTTTTTAATTGTGTTAAGTATCCTTAGCAAACTGCCAAACTTGGTACACCAAAAGCTCTGTTCCAGATGTGTGGAGTCATAGTTAACATCATGGGCTCCTCTGCCAGTATCTACTGAACAGCAAGATATAAAAGGACAGTTTAATGAGGCACAGGTGCACCTCAATGCCAGATTGCAAACATTTTTTTCAGAGGCAGCGCTGCTTTGGAACCAGAAATAATCTGAGGTACTGAGTAAAAGCTCAATGGACTGCGCCAAATAACCTCAGAGGAACTTTGGTAACTAACAAACCTAAATTCCAAAGAAGAAACGCTGATGAAAACAGATGTCAGATTTATTTTCTTCCTTTTTCCTTCACCCAACATGACAGAAATAACACACCAAAGACAGATGCACATTACTGTGTGAACTCTCATGTGACGAACCCACCATGTCTAAAATCATCTTTTTTTTTTTAAATTTTGTCCTCTGATTTTCATCTTCTGTTAATATTTCATAACATACAACAATCACAGCAAGCATTACAATTAGCTTTGCGCATGTAAACATCAAAGGAGGAGGTGTCATCACAAGAGGACTGTCTTATAGACGCTGATGGAGCCCAACAGATTTTACAACTTTGGCACCATTAATCACTGTTAATTAGGATATTATGTCACTCATGTTAAATACTCAAATTAAAGAGATGCACTGAGTTGCATCATAATAAACGGCTGGATTTTAACTACTCAAGCAAATTAATTTGCATTAAATTGTACTTTGTTCTTTGTGTGTGTGCAGCGCCCTCCCCAGTGAGCGTGGTAAGAAAAGATCATACAGGGAAGAGCAGCATCGGCATCTCGTGGGCGGAGCCTGACCGCCCCAACGGCATCATCCTGGAGTATGAGATCAAGTATTTTGAAAAGGTAAAAAATATATTAGTTGTTCTGTTCTTTCAGGATCTGCTGTTTGTAAATGCACCATTCAAAGCTGACCTCTCCTCCCTGGTTCACCACATTAAAGAAAAAGTGAAAGAAAGAGCCGTGGTAGTCGAGAGATCTATAGAGTAAATGAAGTGAGGGAGCGCTGTTGGCAAGAACAACAACAGAAGTAAAAAATTATTTCCTGATACAGACACCACCACACACTTCTCGTCATAAGTGATGATAGACAGGGATTCATTTTCTGAGTCTATACGTTGTTTTGTTTTGTTTTGATTTTTTTTAGGGAAAATCTTGCCTAGTATGCCTTTAAGAATTTATGTTGTTACAACAACCTCAATCATCAATGGATTTCTTTTTATTATATCAGCCCCATCCTGCATATATTTAATGTGTTATATTTGCTGAAACTTGTCAACCAACATTGTTCAAATTAGTCCTCAGAGATACAGCTAAATATACATCAGATTTACCTTGAAGTATTTTTTACTGAGAAAACCTTTACCTCAGAAAGACTCTTCCATGTGACTGTGCTGTATTTGTATGAGTTTTTTTTTTTAGTTGGGCTTGGTAGAGCCAGCAATTTGATGCTTGTATTCAGATCATTGTTTCTGTGCCCTTCCTCTTTTCTCTCTTTTATCCTCTGATGTCTTCTTTTCTGGGAAGGTCAGAATAAAGGTACACAGGAGAGCAGAGCAGGGTTTGTGGTCAGTGGTTAGCTAATGGCCTCTGGCTAATGGAGGGGGCATTTAGCTTTGTTTAAACCCGATGTGGTTACAGTTGGGAAACCGATCCTTCCACACATGGGCTTACACACACTTGCACTCACACACATACCACAGGTGGCTTAGCTGTACAAACAAGCAGAAAGAATAGGGGAAAAAAAGATGCAGGCAAGACGACGCACATGTACAAAATCTGACAGAATAATTACTGCAACAACAAATAATCATCATGGCTTAAAGAAAATCATGTAAGCCATATGAATAAATTAGAATAACCCTCTCTCCTATTCTCCTACTGCAGGAGCAGGACTCCAGTTACACTATTATCAAATCCAAGGAGACCGAGATGGTGGTGGAAGGCCTGAAGCCCTCTTCAGTCTACATCTTCCAGGTCAAACACGGGTTCAAAAAAATCCAAAAAGATACTGCTAAATAACAGTGTGTGGGCATTTTTAGGGAATGTCAGTATGACCAAAAAAGCAATCATCATCATGTGCAACACATATGCATACATATGGAAATATAATGTGATATTTACTGCAGGTGTGATATGTTTGGATTATGATGCATTACAGGTGCGAGCCAGGACCTCAGCAGGCTACGGCGCATTTAGCCGGCGTTTTGAATTCCAGACGAGCCCTTACTGTGAGTACACCTGAGGGAGAGAGTGAGAGAGAGCATGACGGTACAATAAAAGTTCGACCTGCACGTGATTCCCGCCTGCTTTGGGAGGCTGCATCAGCAGCAGATACCAGGTGTGTTTTCGTGTGTGTGCAATGTGTGTCTAATCCCACCTCTGTTCTTCGGCAGTAACAGCTACCAGTGAGCGTGCTCAAGCTTCCATAGTGGTGGTGGCCATCACGCTGGCTCTGGTCCTACTGGCAGTGGTTGCTGGATTCCTGCTCAGTGGACGGTAAGAATTAAATACACACCAGATGAACACAAACACAACTAGGAAAGCATATTATGATATGTATGCAGGTGTAAGTACATGCAGGTACTGTAACCTGTATTACTCCTGTACTATAAGAGCTAACAAACAGTAAACATTCTGACAACATTGCATTATTCTGTAAGTATTGTGTGTTGTGTTATCATGATCATTAAGAGAAATATTTAGTAACACTGAACTGCTAGAAATTGTAGAAAATGAGCTCCAACAATCAAATTTCTTTGCTTCTGACTGTGATTGTATGAATTTAGTTTGTCGTGGCATCCCTCATCCTCTCCTCTTTGGATTAAGTCATGATAAGAATAAACTTTAATTATACTGCTTGCTTCAAGGCAATCATGACAAAGTATATTTTACAAAGATAGGACACTCAGACATAAATTATTTAGGAACTGTAACTGTTCTGTCTGAAATTTTGAAGGGAGAGGCTGCTCACGGTGTGGAGTAATATTCTATTTTTAGTTCTAAATACAGTTATTATCTTTAAAGCACCACAAAAGCGCATCTTTACATCTGTATATGTGGATATGCAGTTGGTGATTTGTTCATTTTGGCACAATGGGAGCATATGATCATAGAAATATGATAGGAATATTCTCAGAATACTTTAGGCTTGCGCTAGGTAACAAACTTTGATACTGAACTGTGATGCTTTTTTATGGCATCAACCAAAGTGCTTTGATCCTAGTATTGGAAAATGTCTTGTCATTTGATATCATACTTCAGTACCTAAGAAGTAAATCTCATCAGTGTCAGTGAGCCATTAACAACACAGCATGTTTGTACGGAGATCTAATACTGCTGGTTGCTATTTAATGTTACACATCGTAGAGGCATGCAGGAAAAACACATAGGTCATTATTTTTTATTACCATCAACTACTTTTGTGCACAGATAACGAGTGACCTTTGTGGTGCTTGTTAGCCAGCCAGTGCAGCTAACTTGTTGCTAACTTGTTGTTTACAGACTGACAGGTAAAAGTAGAGAAATACACAAGTTGGCACATTGTTGTCAGACACAGGCTAGCTGCTCTTTAGCACAGAGAAAGTAGGAGGTCTCATTTTCCAGTAATGTCAAACAGTCATTACCTTCTTCTCTGGATTAGGCAGATTGTGTGTTCTTAATTTTTCCCTTCGACTGTTATTTATAATTTTTATACAGCCCAATACTGTACAGATACTCTATCAGTAAAGTGCAAAGAATAAAAACAGTCTGTACCCAGGTCTTTGAACTGCTTCGTCCTTTGAAGTGAGTAATTATATTGTAATATGTAATGTAATTTTCTATTTCTTAAAATTTATTTTGCATTATTGGTATAGAAAGGAACTAGTATCAAGTGTGTTATTAGTCACTTGCTCATGATAAGTACTGTATATAGGCTACAATATAATACAGAACTGAGTATATATAGCAAATAGTTTAGACAATATTGTGGATCCAGGATGAAACTGAGTATTCCTGAGAGAAAAAAAATTACGAATCTGGCTGCTACTTCAGCACCATGGACAGTGCCATGGATTTATCAATACACAGCACACTTTGGCTGCTGATATTTCAGAGCCATGGTCGGGAGCTCTACCTTGCACAAATTTCAGTCTGATAAAGAAGCAATGAGTGAGGCAGTCTAGACTGACATCAGCTAAACATCCCCTTTGCTTCTACAGTCTCTCAACTACTGGGGGATGGTGAGCAGGATGCAATTTGGTCATTTTGCTACCATGAAGGATGGCATCTCGCCTTATCCCCTCTCAAATCGCCTACTGCGCAGAGCTTAGAGAGGACATCCCCTTGTCCTCCTCTGACCTATTGCTGACTAACAAAAATGACAAATATCAAATCTCATTTCTGACCCAGATATTTCTGGGTTGTTAAGCAGCATTATGGGATTAGATACTGTAGATGGCTTGAGGTTAGAGTTTTGTAATAGGTCAGGATTAAGGGTTGCTTTTTAGGTTAGAGCTTTAAGCCAGTGGATTCTCCTCAAGTCTGGTGACACAACTTGGCCGTGTTACACATCAGCATTTAGCACGCTGGCTAGCTCCATACATTATACACAACATTAATGTTGTACCTGCATGCCTCCGGGCTCATGTGACCTTCACTTAACCTTGTCTTGTAATTGGTGCAAAAAAAAATTTCACACATTCGCACACAGAATATACACAAGTGCAAATACTGTGTACAGTAATGTGAGTGTGATTTTATGTCCATAAAAATCCATCAAACTCTTATTTGTCTGGAATAGTTCCTTGAACTCTTGAACTTCTTCCTTGCCTGATTTCATCTTCCTTAACCCCATTTTCCTGTAATATGTATCTAATCAAGTTAATTACCAGTTATGCATGTCTAAATCCCTCTACTGAACCATAATTAACAAAGCTGTCAGGGCGTTTTTTACGAGGCTCAGACTGTGATTTCGCACAGATCCACATCCATATTCTAATGGTCTGTTCATCCACTCATCTCTCCATTCATGCATGTGTATTATTGAGCTTGCATCCATCAGTCCATGGACATGTTCTTTCGTTTTTTCATTCATACGCACATTTTGTTGCTCACCTCTCCATTCTTTTAACTATTAGGTCATTATTTTAGTAATTTATTTTCACAAAAGATGGTGAATCTGTGGTTGTTTGTCAGAATGATCAGATGAATAGACCGTGGGGGCACTGGTGATGTTCAAGGATTAAAAGGCAAATGAGAAAGACACAGAGGGGATTTCGGTTTAGGCGAACGGGGGATGAGGATCGTGGATCGCTCGAGTTTCGTGTGGGGGAGGAGAGATGGAGGAATGCCAAATTTTTTCCAGTGATGGATTTGGGACACCACAACCCCCCTCCATCCACTGTATACCGCCTCCCTTCCCCTCCTCCCGCATGACCCTCCAGACTACACGCATGCATAGGCATCCAGACACATGTGGAGATGCACACACATACGCACTGATGCATGTATGCATGGGTTAACCCACACACACATGCACACACACACACACAGACGCACACACACAGACGCACACATGCAGGAAGTTTGGAGGGCAGTCTGGGCATTGAGCGAGCTCAAACCCCTTGACTCAACAGATCCGGCAAACTAAACACCCTCAGGCAGACACACACATGTACCAAACACGCACACACGCACACACACACACACACACACACACACACACACACTCACCTCCCCCAGACTATCCAGCTGCCCATACCAAACCCCTCCAGCCAGGCTTGGCTGTCCTACAGAGAGCTGTGATGGGAGAGAGTTGGACATGACCCCTGTGTGTGTTTGTGTGCGCTGTCGATGTGTTCGCGCACTTCGGGTTTTTGTCTTCAAGAAGGAAAAAAAGGACGAACTAAAACATCTTGTTGACTCTTGCTTTTGCAATGTTCAAATTATTGCATTTACCACAAAAATACACTGATTTGAGTGCATCTCTGTGTCTGTATGTTAGCACATGTGTGTGTTTGCGTACAGGATCACATTTAAAATCAGCCCTCCTGTTTAATCTGGGTTATCTGTGATTATCTCGGATGCAGCTTGTCTAAATATTGGTATACAGAAGCTTTGAGCACACAGACACACATCGGCATGGCAAACATATTAACACAGGTTTTGGCCTATACTTTAGGGAATACACAGACAAGCTTTCTCATGTTGACAAAAGAGAAAAGGATATGAATGCAGACAAAATCCTGTGATTTACAGTACTGAGTTTCTCCTTATATGTCCTTATTGAATTGACTTCTTGTCTTGACCAAAAATCTTTATTTTGCTTTTCTTTTATTTATCTTTATTGAAAAGCTGCTCACACCTCTGCCAAAATTCAGAGCTGATCTGTTGACAAGGCCTTTCTTGGAAAATCAAATTATTTGAAAAGTGCAGTGCTTTGCTAATGTCTAAAAAATTGGTAGTTTTCAGCATTTTCAGCAATATTTTTGTAAATGTAGTTAGCAGATCCTATGAGGAAATAAAAAGCTTATGTTGCTGCATCCAAGCATGATCAAGCCTAATTCTCCAGGATTTGCTTTTTTTGTGTGTCCGGGTCACTTTGTGGTATCTGTGATCTCTGTCTCTTCTCTTTGAGTGTAATCCATTTGCTCTTTATTTAGACATACAGTAGATTAAAGGCATACAGTAGTTTGTGGTACTGTTTCCCCCCTGTGAAATGGGGAGAAATAATCACAAGAGTGACAAATGGATGGTGTCTCCTCAGAAAGAACTTTACTCTATGTATTTTAACAAAATAGAAAAAAGATCATATTTACAAATTAACACATCTGCAGTGGAGTAGAGTACACATGCTATCTCAAGCTGGAACTTTTAGTCCCAGGAACTACTTTACAAATGGTGGCTGAAATAAAAAGCTGTGAGCACTCGACCAATCAGAAATGTTCAGTGCTGCAAAACCCACTCCCCAAGTTCCTGTACTTTTGAAAGGACTTTTTGCAGGGGAAAAATAATATCCCTTAATAATAATATAACTTTTAGTTTCTGATCTCTGCAGTGGAAGTGCACTGAGTTCCTCCAAGGGATCCTGGTCCCTTAGACAAGTTCCTGAGGTAGAGACGTGACTTTTGTCATATTGCAAAGCAAAAAGCAATCTGAATAAAAATGACCAAACCTCACTTAAGTGCATAAAACTATTTATACAGACAACAGTGCAAAATATATTACAAAATGTGTTTGTGTGAATCCACAGTTGACACAAGATGGCAGCTGCACTCTGCAAAACTACAGATTACTGTTACCAAGAGAGGTCTGGTCACACACCTTGCTACTCTCAACAAAATTTCACTCTAACTTACTCAAAATGACACTCTTGACATGGTAGCAAGTTACTACAGGCATGTAAACTCCTCAGACACTGACGACATACCTGGAAAAATAGGGAGAAATAATCCTGAGGGTGAAACAGTTTCCACAGTGAGGACATTACTCTGAGGAATACACAGATTGAGACGACTCTGTAGATTACAGGGTTAATAAACAATAACGAATAAAGGAAACAATGTAAAATAAACACTCTTTTAGCTGTTAAGCCTTTTTTTAAACATGTGACATATTTTAACTGTTTTAAATGATTTTATGACTTTTATACATCCTCATAATCAACGTACATGGTTAGATTTAGGGAAAATCTCAAATCTAAGATGTCGTGTGTATAAACAGCCACACCACAAGTTTGCACAGCAGTTGTAAATAACACATGGACACCTAGTTACTTGTCTCTGCCATTTACACCTGGGTATAATAGCCACTTTGGTTATTCCACCCCAGGTAGAGATAATATCTGCCTTTATCTTTTTAGCCTCATCACAGCTTTTAACATCATGACAGACCATGAATCTACTAAATATTTTTTTAATTCATAACAGTCTGTGAATGTATTTATTTTAACTTGTTGCAGTACATTGTACTAGAAATTGGAAAATTATGTAAACAAATTATGTACAATCAATTTATTACAAAAACAATGGACCAGCTAAAACTGAACAGCAGATGCCATTTACCTCTCAAACTGAATGTTTTATAATGTGTCATTATTGCGTTATTGCTGAAAGTGCTGCTAATTGGTATCCATCTTTTCAGCTATGTTAATTAAATTAATTACAACGCTTTCTCCATGGCGTGTTCCCATTGTTTCTTACAACCTCTGTAAAATTCTCAGTATGTGTCATATATGCAAGTGTGATTGTAAAGGTTTCTACAATTAGAAAAAACACTAATCAGTGCTTTTACAAGTACACGTGGCTCGACACTGATTCTGATGTGTTTGTGTCGCCTCCCTCACAGGCGGTGTGGCTACAGCAAAGCAAAGCAGGATCCTGAGGAGGAGAAGATGCACTTCCATAACGGTCACAGTAAGTTAAGACAGCCCAAACTCATTCTGTATATCTGTATGTGTATGTGTGGTTGTGGGCAAGTTCATTCAAAGTTTACACTACATGTACAGTAGAGGGTTCAGTCAGCGGTCATGTCTGTATGTATTTGTTCATACCCGTAGGCCTGCGCACATGCACGTGTGTGCTGCCAGTCCAGTTGACAATGTTTTGCACTAGCAGCTATTCTTTGAATGACACAGCTCCAAACCATCTCCATGGCAGCCATGTTGGCAGAGGACACACAGAGCTATGATGATTTATAGGCCGTGACAGCTTAATATATTTGGCCACATTTTTGGCTTTGTATCCAGCTATCCATCTGTTGGCATCAGAGCCGACCGTGACGGGTACATCAGCTCAGGGAAAAATACCACTGTGCCAGTATGTTTGGTTTGCTGTCATACTGATTCATGCCATGAAAGAAAATATTAAAAAATGAATGTTAATTACTTATCATGCCCACAAGAAACAACTAAAAGGGTGTCCTTTTGTGTGGGGTAATTAGAAGTATGAATCATTGTATTTTGTTCTCTAGATGCAGTATTTTAGGTAGTGTCGGTCAGTGCTTTCTGTAGGAGTGATGGTAGAATCATCATAAAGGCTTCAGGAGTTCAGAGCATGACTAAATCAATTCACCGCAGCAATAGAAAAAGGCAGAAATAATG
>JAJHUR010100230.1:0-24059 GCA_027495735.1 Lutjanus campechanus | reverse complement strand
GGAGAAGTACCAGTGTAGGAAGCTAAGGAATTTGCTGCTGTGGACAGACTCAGCAGCAAAATGTACTTTAGCCACCTAAAAAAAAAATCAATACCAGTTTAAGTGCACTTTATCACCCCTTCACTGTGCCGTCAGACTGTCTATTCTGATGGGAAACTGCCATTATCTAAACCAACCAAATTCCCATGTGCGAAATCAATGATTTTACCTCGCAGAACACAGGAGTTGCAGGTCTACTGCCGCCTTGATCTGTCAGTTAGTTTGTGTTATTGTGTAACTTTGGTGTTTTAAAGGATTAATTTGAATTCACTGAAGTCACACAATAACACAGATGAACTAACACATTGCGGCAGCAGTCGACCAGCTACACCTGCGTTTTGTGAGGTAAAATGACTGATTTTACTTTTGGAGTTTGGTTGGTTATTTGCTGAGCTTGCATGCAGGTGTTCCTCCCCATTTCATCCAAACTGGGAGCGTACCAACTGGCATCTACTGTAAGCACTTCACTGACTATTGATAAGCACCTCACACAAACCCCACATCAAATAATCTGAACTATCCCTTTAGAAATATTAGAAAAATTAAATTTGCTTTTACCCCACACCTCACATTACAACTAAACAAATCTGTACTCAACAGCAGTGATGGAGATACTGTTTTACCATGTATGGAAGAACATGTCTTCATGTTAAGAAGTGACCTGTATCTCTGTCAGTTTCTACTGGTTTCCTGCATATTTTTAAACAATGAATGGACATAATAAGGGGTGCATACAGCTCTTCTCAAAACAAGGTTACAAAGTGCGTTAAACCAGGATTAAAACATTTCAGGAATTAGGAAATAAGTAATAAAAGAGGATTTTAAAATAACACAAAACTAAAATGGAATAAAAAATACTCAACAAATATATCTGGGAAAAAATAACAATAATAACAAAAGTGATAAGATATGTTGGAAATAAAATGGTGCTCCAGCATTAATAATAAGTTTTTAAAAATAAAACTAAATCCACAGATATTATGGACAGAAAGACCAAGAAATGGTATACCTTACTTTGGTCCCTCATGCTTCGTTGATGTTTTCTCTTGGTAAAATGTGACGAAAAAAGAATTTTTGCTTTTATTGTCTCATATATCAAGTCATTACGATCATTTGCAATTTATTTTCAATGTAGTCATGTCATTTCTGTCTGACGGAGGCTCCAAATTCACCCCACATGCCCGAAGTCATAAAGATCATTTCAGCAGAAACCTAGGAACCAAAGATAATATTTTGGATAGCTAATAGATCTGCAGTAGCTAAATTCAAAATTCCCCTTCCCATTACGGATTTGCTCCTGATAAACTCCAAGAGAATGGTACGGATTCTTAGAGAGAATAAATGGAGATCCCAACATTGGCTGGCGTGTCAGCCAGAGCAAGAATAAATGTGTCTATTATGATTTTTGGGGTTCCTGCGGCTGGGAACAGCTAAACCCACAGATATTTTGGGGATTTTCCTTCAAGTGATTGATACTGATTTTGTCTACAGTTGTTGTGGATACTCTCAGAGTAGGTATTTCCTCCGTGCACATGCACGCCATTAAGAGCAGTGCAATCGATAAGGTATGGGATCTTTTTTTCATCATGAGAAGGATGTGGTAAGTAGAGCTGACATGAACTCCGAGCCAGGCCAACAGCACATGCCCGTACGCCCATATACACATGTTTGGCTGCGATAAATCATCATATTAGAAGTTGTCATGGGGTTAACATCACTTTCACAAAGCATTTGCCCACTTTTTTGACATTTGGAATTAGAGCCAGATACTTTAGTCTGAGTACCAGACATGAAGCAAAGAGAAAGATGATAATGGTGAAGAGAAAATGACTTATGTTTGAGACTGAGGTAAAGAAAATGAAAGTGGAACAGGTGAAATGTTACATAGGCCAAAGGAAGAAGAGAAAGTGGCAAAAGAAAAGAGTAAAAATAGCAGACTGTATTTGATCCTGTGTTTTACCTCCCAAACAAGATAGGGCTGCATCTGGAGGTCTGTTCTGTTACTGTTATTCTGTTTGAACTGGGATGTCAGCGACTTCTGCAGCGGCACATCGCTATGACGATGGAAGCTAAGTGCTTTCCACTGTTTCCACCTGCCACGGACTCGCTCGGTGAATCTTTCCAAGCGTTGGCTTGCAGTCACATGTGCGGTCCTCCTTTTTCATTTGGCACCCGGAGTTTTCCCTCCAGTCGGTCCAAAAGATGTTTCTGATTGGGTCGAGCTCATCTGCGATGGACTGACAGAAAGTGGAAAAGTATGTTGTGGTCTGACGAGTCCACATTTTAGATTTTTTTTGGAAATCGTGGACGTTGTACCCTCTGGGTTAAAGGGAAGAAAAAATGTGCAGATTGTTACCAGTGCATAGTTCAAAAGTCAGCATCTGTGATGGTATGTGGGTGTTTTCTGTCACATCTGTGAAGGCCTCATTGATGCTGAGAGGCAATTACTGGTTTTTGGAGCAACATATGCTGCCATCCAGACCACGTCTTTTCAGGGATGTCCCTGCTTATTTCATATGTGTGTAAATATATCGATGAATATATATTTTACATAATATCTGTTATGCAACTGCGAATGTTATTTCAATCTCTACTTCCTGTGGGGATCCTCAGTAGAACTGTGGACTTTTTGAGCTGTCTTTTCTTTTGTGATTGTGAATTAGATTGGACTCAACTCTTTGGGGGTTGTTGGGAAAACAAAACTCTTTACCAAGTATAAAACACTTAAGAAAAGACTAAAATAAAAAACAAAAACAACAACAACAAAAAAGCACTGATAACAGATCGGTAGATACGCAAAGTTTAGGTATTGGAATCAGTGTTGTGATGGAAAAAATAGTATCAGAACATCTCTAAAACAATCGCAGGACTTCCACCCTGGAGACGAGGGTTTGTGTACCATGTGAAACCAAAAGTCATCACTGATTTTATTTATTTTTTGACGCGTGTTATGTATGTAAGTTAAATTACATAGCCAGTTAGTTTACATAGCCAACTTTAAGTTACATAAATAATGTACTTATGTGAACCCAAACTATCATCTTTTTCTAAATCTAATCAAGTACTTTTTGTGCCTATACCTTGGACGTTGCATATTTATTATTGCTAACTTGACCACAGAGCGCTGCATGTGCAAAACTGATGCTAAAGGGCTACCTACAGCTTCATAGTTTGAAACGCAGGATTATTGACCAGGTTGCCTTAATTTGACAAGTTGAGTGAGAACATTATGAATTAGTATAATTCTAATTTTAAATGAAACCTCTTTTATAGGAAGCATGTTAGTTATAACTCTTTATGACGCTGCTTGGATAAATACTTGATTCTGATTGGCCATTTACAGCATTCTACAGTCTGTATAGCAGGCCATTGTGTAACAGACCATGAATATGAAGAACAGACGATTTTAAATCAGTAAAATCATTTTAAGATTTAATATTTTGTATGATTTTTTTTTTCTCCATACGGGACCTGCATCCCCCTGTTGTGGTTTATTTCGCAATAATGACCTACTCACTGTACATTACTTAGTAATTAAACCAAAAGACTATTTTTTATGTTCTGTGTTTTGTTATTATTATTATTAGAAGTATAATAATTATAGTGGAGGTGGGATAATAATAATAAGTAGGTAAAGCAAGATGAGGAGAGGACCCACTAACATGAAGGTATTTTCTTTTTTTGATGTTACTGTAGACGCGTCCTTTCCTGCAAATTCCTTAATTACAGAACAGCCCCTTTAGCAGAGTTTCCAGTCTTGGAATTCTACTGTGGATTTCCCTTTTCCCCTCTAAAGCCAAAGCTAGTAATGATTTCCCTTGGCCATTTCAACTCTTGTTTTTCACTTTATACCCGACTCCCTGCACACACACCCCCCTCCCAACTCCAGAGGTCCTACATATGAATAATCATAGGTAAATAAGACTTGGAAGAAAAAGGAATTCCTGAGGTGATGCCGAGGAGCTGTTGACCTACTCTGGACCCCTCGTGTGTGTTTTTTTTTTTCACATTCAGCACATGTTCCTTTGAACAGTCTTTTATCATCGCAGCACTCTTGTCATACCACACGAACGTGGTGCTGCTGCGTAGAATACGTTCAATATGTGCACCTTTTGTGCAACTGAAGGCCCGTTTTCCAAAAGAATCAATCAGTTAAACCTCTTGATAGGGGATGTCAGAACTTATATATTGGCTCGCTTTTTGGTTATCCGACGCAGATTTTTCTCCGAAGGCTGTCACGTGAGGCTGACGCTGAGAAAAGCAGCGTAGGAACGTGTGACTTCAAAACCAGACCCCTTCCTCTAATCTTTGGATCAGCGTTGAGAGAAATAATCTCCTCTCCAGCCTCTTTATTCTCTCCCTCATGTGAAACTTCACCCAAGCTACGGGGGTATCTGTAAATCTTCTTCTTGTTTGGGTTTGTCTGCGGGAGGCTCGCCGGCTCTGTAACTTTGAATCACCTTCTGAAAAACACATCCCGAGAGCTTTGAGGGCTCTTAATATGACAGGTAGGGGATTCAGCAACCTTCTCCGTTTTCTGTCTGAAAAAGCACGAAACCACAGCAGGTATTTCATCAAAGGATTTTCTTACATAGGCTATCATTAAAAGGCTTTTACAATAATTTCAAAAGACATTTTTTAAATGATTTACCCAAGGAAGGATTTTCACTACTCAGGTTTTCCATTTTATAGCCACCAGGGTTGAGTTGTTTCAGATTGGTGGTGCTTATTAAAGGAACACTGCTGATTTTCATCTTTATAACTTGTATTAATCACTGGGGAGGCATGTTTTATGTCCACAGAATTTAGTGTAACCGGTGTCATCCGCCTATATATTTTCTGCTCTTCCGCCACTGACTGATGTCATCTTTCCCATCAATGGACGGTGGAAGAACTACAAGGAGAAAATGTCTGGTTTTGCTCTCTGCTCCTTTGGGAGCACTCTGTAGCCCAGTTAACACTCGCGCTAAAGGTTTTTGGTCTACCAAAATGACCTCCCAGTCTTTATCCATTGAGGACTTCATCAATTACTTTACACTGTACAGTGGGTCATGTTGTATATACATGTGATGATCAGTCCACCGTTGACAGAGTAACAAAGCAAAGTAGAGGCTCAAGTTTGAGTTGGTGACTAACAGCACCGCTAGTGAGAACGATAAAGACTGAGCCATCAGACAGCAGTCAACCGACAGAAAATGGATTGTTGTGTTTTGCAAACCTGCCAAAAAATAAAATGGCTAAAACTTCTTAGCTGCGAGTATTTGCTGGTGATCTTGGTAAATAAATATCTTTGAAATGTCAGAAAATCCAAAACCCAATTACAAACCGATACAGCAAGAAATTTTATAATCACAGCCCAGAAAAGTTTTTTAATAGATCAACCAAAGTGAAACAGGTAAGAAGCTAATTAGTCATTGGTTGAAACTCTTAAAATGGCCTATGTTTACATTTTCCTGACAAGAAATCTCCACTGACCATGTGAATAATGACTGTTGTCTCTCAGAAGTAGCAGAGGGCAGACGTTGCGTGATACAGTTATCCTGCCAAAAATCCCCTTAAGGTCTTTCTGTATGATTATGAAGTATATTGCCAAAGCCCCAGCGTGGAGACCTTCCACCCCTTTCTTTGAAATTAAAAGAAAAATTCGTTTTTTAAAACTGAATTAAAGTTGGTAGCTCTTTTTAATACTTTTCATTGATTATGTATTTGTAAAATGAAGATGAAAGGGTGATCAATAGCAAAAAAATTAATGAAAAATATTGAGACTTCTGAAGATGTGTCTTTACGTCATTTTATAGCAAACTGCCCACTTGCATTTCTCCATTGACTTTGTAACGGCTCTGGACCCTTGAACCCAGAAGCACAGCTCCCAGGCAGAAAAGATCAAATCAATCTTGGGATCAATCGGTTATCATCTGATGACAATTTGGTCTCTGGGGGCAACAGCCAGTGTTTCAGGGCTTCCCGTGTGGCCAGTGGATATCTGGATAACAGATAATGGATGGCCAGGTCAAGATTTAATCTTCCGTGTGCCTGTTATTGTTTGTGGTCTGATTAGCAACTTGAAACATGAGAATGGAGTTGGAGGCTAATCTCTATAAACAGATATCTGCACGTGAATGCAGATAGATTTAAGAAAAGCTAAATAAAAAGCTAAATCATTGTCAGATGATAGCTTACGTATTCAGATCGCAGTTCAGCCAGTGTATTCTGCCTCTTTTGTTCTCCTCATGGACTGTTAACCTGCATGCAACCAAAGCCTGCTCAAATGTGATAAGTCAGTACTACTTGAACTACAAACGGACTACAAATGGAAACGAGAGCAAATCCGATATCAAAATTTTGTCCGTAGCCTACAGATTCTGCATTCATATGCAGATGTCTGTTGATAAAGATTAGATTAAGATAAATGTTGACTTGAATCAATAAACAGTCAAGGGTCAAAACCAGGCGTGCAGTTAGAACAGGCAAACTTATCCAGAAAAAAAAAAATGTTTAAGCAGAGAATCATCAATCCGTGGGTCAGACAGCCAGAACAAAGGCTGGAAAAATAGAGCAGACACAGACTAGACAATGGGCCGGTGTATATATACTGCAAGACTAATGAGGAACCTGGGGAACAGGTGAGAAGGTAGGCAGAGAAGGTCAGGTGATGGGAATGAGAGGAGAGTTCATATATGGCAGGGAAAATGGAGCAGGCGACAGGATGAATATTAGGAGCTGACTGAAGTTGTGACTTGCCCTGCAATTGCACCATGTATAAAATTTGCTTTGGGTAGTGTCTGAACTAGTGTTGTCACGATACCAAAATTTTGACTTTGATACTAATACCAAGTTTAGTAAAACAATACTTCATACCAAAACAATATTTGGGAGTGAAATGATAGTAGTCAATGCCTAACAGATCAGAGACAGAATGTTCACAAAGGACAATAACCCCGGAGACACAATATGCTGCTGCAAAACCATGAGAACCACAAACTGTCAAAACTGCAAACCATAATTTTACCAACAGGCCATTTCCACTTTAACATACTTCAGCAACCCAGTCACTGTTTTTTTAAAGTCAGGGTTATTATGGGCACTGTTATGTTCTCTAAAATTACAGTTGGAAGTGACCTGTTGCTAGAGCTAGTAGTCCATTGCTATTAAGCAGAGAGACAGAGTCACTGCTCGGCCACTGACAGCTGCTGAACTCCACGGAGCTTTGGGGAAGAAAGCCCAGGGAAGAGACAGAGCTTCTGGAGGAATAAACACTTTACGTCATGGATGTGCACCATTAGTCGAGTACACGATTAAACATCGCCATCCTCGCTAGTCGGCACCAGAAATACTAGTCGTTAAAACTGTTTATCAATATTTCTTTCATGCACAATGCCAGATAACTGTTGCCTCTATGATGCTATGCAGCTGCCCACCACTAGTCGGGACTGCGGCCCCGTCAGACGGCAGCCCCTCTTGCCGAGTACGATTTGGCGATTGTAGACTGTAACGGCTTCAAACGGCTCTTAACACACCCAGTATTTTTTGGACAGTGTTTAACATAATTAATTAATAAATTATGCTCAATTTTAACTGCTTTCTGAGTGCTTTCTTACTGTTAGATTAGTCGACTGGTCTAAATAAAATTTTGCGTTTAATTGAAAGGGGAATTAGTCTCCAGGAGCATCCCTAATGCAGATATATAGAGAGCAGAGGAGAAAAAAAATAGAGAGAATTGACACAAAGAAGCAGAGTCTCTGAGTGCGCAGCTAAGTCAGAAGCCGAACTGAACACAAACACACACACCCTTGGTGCTTCGCAAAGCAGAAATTCACTTCACTTTCTGTACAAGCACAGAACATTGGGAAATTCTAATAATGAACCATTTTTCATTAAAAACGTACTTTAAAAGTACTTAAATTTTGGTATACCGTTCAATACTAACCCAAACACACCTGTAGAAGGGAGGACAAGGTGGAAGGTTGGCCATGCAAAGTCTTTGACTTTGTCAAGTGCCGGTTCTTCAGTTGTGTTTTGCAACAGTGCAATATTCTGTGTGCGTTTCTCATCTCAATACTTTCAGCGCAGGACGTGATAAGAAGCTTACTCTGGCAGACATACCGCTCCTCAAGCTGCTCAGGCCTTGTGGGTTCACCGCTGAGAACCATATAGATGGACTAAATACATCCCCAGGACTGACTAGACTAGAATTCTTAAGGTTTTTGTTCATTTTATCCTCTGAGCTTTTCTCTGCTGGAAATCAATCCAACTTCCATTAACGTCGAGTCATAAACCTGCCTTTCAACCCTATAGGATACATTCCCCGCCCCCCCTTTCTTTCATTCTTTATCAAAGGATCTTGACTGTTTTTCACAGACTATCATATCATTGAAACTTGTTCACAGTAATTTTAGATTCATAGATTACACCAGATTACGCCAGATAACAACTTCACACAATCTCTCTGTAGATATAGTTTTACATGCACGGATTGGCAGATGCTCGGAGGATAGTGTATCAGCCTCCTCCAGTCTCCTGCCACTGAGAGCCAACTGAGGAGCTACTGTCTGTTCCAGTGTCTGGCTTAGTCATCAGAGGATGAGTATGAAAGCCTGATTGTAACTGAAGAATGCGGCTAAGCGTAGCTGTGTGGCGTGCAGTCGGATGATGAATGGAGTGACATCCTGGGGAGCGGATGAGCAGACAGACGGTGGATGTCTGGAGTCGGGCCACTTGTCTACCCACTGGACCCTTAAAAATCTATCCCCTTTCTTACTCTGCTCACCACCGATGCTGATGATTTTAGCCACGCAAGGTGGTACCAGCGGTTGTCAGTTGAGTTATGTAACTCGAACTGTTGCAGTCAATAACCCATGTGCAAAATACCAAGCACTCACTATCCTTTACGATATGAGTTTTTTTGTTGTGTTCTCATGTGCATATGCTTCCAATTTTGCTTGCGTCTTTGCTCGTGTGTGTTTGTGTGATCCAACGCAGGAGGCCCAAGCGTCTCATCTGGTCTCAGAGATCATTAGGCTCCTGTTCAGTGGGTCCAGGGGGAGAAAAGAGGCCATTATGGTTCACGGGGATCATCACTCTCCCTAACTACTGATCCAACTAACACATCATCATCTTTCTGGCCGCAGACGCTGCTGTTCGAACACACTGAACCGCTACATTAGAGTGCATTTAGGTGTCCAGTTCTCCTCCAGAGGGGCTGGGAAATTCCTAGATTGCAAGTGTTTCAAGCAATGGAGACAGAGGAGTAGTCCACATACTGAATTTTAACATTAAACAGTTTAAGCAACCAAACAATTACTTCCATTATGAATTAATTTATGAATTATTTTCCCCAGTAATTGATAATTTGCTGACTTTGCTGTTATTTTGCTAATTTGCTGTTTCTAAAACTCAAAAGTTTCAAGTTTGCCTAAAGAAGAAAAATAAACTATCTCTAGTTTGAGTTTGACAACATTTTTTTTTTACAGTGATGAAGGTGATGTTTTCACCGGCTTGTTTTGTCCGACCAAGCTAAAAAATAATTCAATTTCAATTTAGACTTTTAGTGTAAACTATGAATCGATCATTAAATTTGTCGAATGACTGTCCAGCCCGAATCATAATGATTCATTTTTATTATATTCCCATCATTTATTTTATTACTGTAACAATATCCCGGCAGTTAATAGTTAATAGCATTTTCTTCAAGGGAAGATGCAGTCATTATCAAATTAGTTTCATATGGCTGGTAACAGTTACAGGGCACACACACACACACACACACACACATGCACACACAGTAGGTACTGTATACACAGACCCGTGGTGCTGAGGCAATGCATGCACTGACTCTGTCCAGTCAAATGACAGTTCAAAGGAGAGGTGAATAGGAGTTAATAGAGATGAATTGCGTGGCGTCCGCTCTTGTGGCTGCTCGTCATCACTGACGCTTCCCAGATTCCGTGCCACATCTCCACGTCTTCATCACACTGGAGCACGGACAGCTCTCCCCGCTGTGGCAGATCTCCATATACGTATGTGAACTCCCATCCCTCCATCCCTCCCTCCTTCCCGTGGCTGGTTTGCATTATTTTCTCCTTAGAGCAAAATGGGATCTTTCAGTCTGCGCTACAGTCGACTGGCCCGTATCAAAGGCGCTGCATGCTCTAAAACCCAACGGCAGTTTGATCATTCTTTTCTTTTCTTCCATTTCCATCATTAAAGGGGGTATTTCTGCTGGGTGGCCTGGATGTAATGCTGTTGGATCATCTGCTGAGTTACAGTGCAGGTTTTAATGGTGCCAGTAATATATAGCCTACAGTTTTAGAGGAAGAAATGTCATGGCCATGAAGAGTGTCCAAGGAGCCCTTTCTCCTCCAGACACACACCACACACACACACTCACCTATGAAACCTCACACAGAGACACGCACACATTAAAAGTGTGACGCATAAGCTAAGTAACATTGACCATGGATGGACAAAGGAAAAAAAAAGAAAATTTAATGCACCTTGCGCTTAACATGAGCCGTTATGTTTTAGGGTTTCTTTTTGATCCGTCCCATTGGAGACGTTTCACTAATGTGCTATATAGCCGTGAGTTTGAGCTGAGGCAAATGGTATTTGCAGACAATTCATGGGTTTTGGTTTAACCTGTTAGGAGAATAGGGTTTGCCACAAATGTACTAGTAACTTTTTTTGTGTTTTTGTGTTTGTAGTCTTTATTTGACTGTTTCTTTATTGAAAACTGAACCAGATATTATCTAAAATGTCCTGATGGAGGAAACCTATCATTTTCAAGATACTTTTTTTGACCAATGTTCTTTACATTTTTTCCACAAAAAATATAAAAACTTGACTTTTTTCCATAAGAAAACTGTATCACATTTTTTAAACAGCTTTTTACACAGCACAGAACTTTATACTCTTTTACACAAAAACATGTAAACTTTACTTTTTAAACAAAAAACATGTAAACTTTACATTTTTTGCAAAAAAGTAAGCTTTACATTTTTTAACTGGGAGAAATGTAAACTTTGCACCTTTTTCAACAAAAATATCAAGCCTCACTTTTTAAAAAAAACACAAACCATGTAAACTTAACATTGTTTACACAGAAATATGCAAACTTAATTTTTTTTTCTGGAACAAAAATATGTAAACTTGTAATTTTTATATAAAAATGTAAACTTCATGCTTTTTCACACAAATATGTCAACTTGTTGTCTTTAACACAGAAAAATGTAAACTTTACACTTTTTAATACAAGAATATGCAGACTTAACTTTTTCATGGAAAAATGTAAACTTTACGCTTTTATATGCAAGAATATGTAAACTACGTTTTTACATTGAAGATGTAAACTTCACTTTTTTTTACACAAAATGTAAACTTCACCTTTTTTATGCAGAAATGTGTAAATGTAACACTTTTTGACACAAAATATGTAAGCCATGTTTTTTACACAGAAATATGTAAACTTTAGATTTCTGTATACAAAAAATAAAGTTTACTTATTTTTGTATTTAAAAAATGTAAGTTTACAATATGCAGTAGACAGATTTTTTTGTTATCGTATAAAGGTTGAAAGGTGACTGCAGCTCCCTAAGGTATTACCCAATGATCTCATGCATGTGTGTCCTTCTTTTTAAAGTGTGATAAAGATTTTATATTCCTGTTTCAGGGGAGAACAAAAAAAGAATGAATAAAATGGAACATTCGGGGTCCTTTTTTCAGCTTAGTTCTCAAATTCCTCTCCAAAAATGCTTCTGGATTTTATTTCCCAGTTTGATTTTAATAGCTGGAGAATATAAAGAATGGATATGGGCTTTCGGGTGGATTCCAAATGGGGAATGTGAACTTCTCTGTTTCTGTTTCCTGTGGCCGACTGTGCCAATAAGTATGAACAAACTTCTTTTTTTTCCCCCCCTTCTCTTAAAAAAGAGATTCTGCCTTCCACAGTTGTCAATGTGTTTTCATTTTCGAGAGGTTTAACAGACGAAGTCTTTCCACACAGTCGCTCCTAGAAGGCTCCCAAGTTTCGTACATGGTTATGTACACTCGGTGCATCTTTCATTATCATTGTCAGGGTCGACTGAATCTGAGGAGAATCGTTTCAAATTATAAAGTGATATTTGACAGCTGGCTGCTATTAAATGTTTGGAAAAGGTGAAATGAATACTGTAAGAATACATTTAGATTCCTTTAATGCCAAAGGGTGTCCATCTGTGAGTGTGTATCGTGCATGTTCCTCGCTGGCTGTCATGGATTCCTTGAATGAAAAATGACGGCGGAGGTAAATGAGCTGTGAGGTATCAACTTTGAAGCAGATTCTGCTCTGAATTGATGTGGTGTGACTCCTAAACCCAACGTGGGCTCTTTTTTTGGATTCTCTCCCATCTCTTGTCCCCTCACTCTAAGAAATAAAGGTGCTAACTAGAGCCACATAGGGTTCTTCAGCTTGTCCCCTTAGGAGAAGACTTTTTTTTTCTTGGTAGTAACTCTTTATAAAGGTTCCACCTGGGTTCTACCTAGAATCCAACATAAAGAACCATCTGTAGAACCCTATTCCAAGGGTTTCATCTAGCCCTACCCAGAGGGTTGTATCTAGAACCCTTTTATATTCCTAAGGTTTCATCTAGAACCCACCCACAGGGTTCTGTTGGGAGCCCTTTTTATATTCCAAGGGTTTCATCTAGCCCTACCCAGAGGGTTGTATCAAGAACCCTTTTGTATTCCTAAGGTTTCATATAGAACCCACCCAGGGGTTTCTATCGAGAACCCTTTTATATTCTAAGGGTTTCATATAGACCCCTTTATATTCTAAGGGTTTCATATAGACCCCTTTATATTCTAAGGGTTTCATCTAGAATCCACCCAGGGGGTTCTACCCAATACCCTTTTTTTATTCCAAGGGTTTCATCTGAAACACAACCAGGGAGTTCTACTGAGAAGTGAGAAGGATTTCACCTGTAATCCTCTTGTCTCCTAAGGGTTCTTCGAAGAACCAATTTATGTTCTACAGATGAGGCAAAAACTTAAAGCAAAATGAATTGATTTAAAAAGATTCCAAATACATCTACATTTAAAAAATCCAGGATGTTTTATAACCCATGCCTTCAACAATCCTTGAAAAACTTTCTTTCTTTGGATGAAAAGGGTTCAAGGGTGCAAATGAACTCCAGCCATTCAGGAAGAACCGTTTTAGAACCCTCATTTATAAGAGTGTGGGGTCTTCAACTGGTTCTGTTCCATTGCAGACAAGCACTGTTAATGCAAAGAGACGTCATTCAGACAGACGCACACATGCACACAAGGTGACCGGGATGTAGCACCTCAGCTCAAAAGAGGTCGTCCAATCAGTGGACATTAAGATATTACTGCAGACTGTTAAAAAATATGTCTGCAGTGATGAGCGGACAGCTTAGAGGTGCTGTATACCACAAGTCTTTATGTATCTCACAAACTAGGCCAGATGAATAAAAGATGGAGCTGAAGATTTGTGGCTTTCTCTACCGTCGGAGCATTAAAGTTTAATTGACAATTTAACATTAAATAATGCGTTCAATGAGGGTGAAGTTTAAAAAAAAACAACTACTTCATCAGGTTTGGCACATAAAAAGTTTTGGAGCCGCTGACGTCAGACTAAACAACACTCTGTTTGAAATTTAAATAGCCTGGTGTGTCAGCTTGAGCGCAGGCTTCTTTGGTGATGCACAGACGAGCTCATTTGATATTCTTCTCCCCAAAACAGCTTGAATATCTGGAGAAATCATCCCCGAGCTTTTAAAATGAGCCTCACCATCAGGATCTGTGAAGTCTGGCCCTTCTCTCCAGCTGGCCGAAGAAACTAGATGTTGTCTTGCTTGTGTCATGACCGATTATGTCTCACCGAACGGGTGGATTTTTACAGTTTTTGAAGTTTTGAATTTTGTTCAAACAATACTGTTTCCTCAGGAGATTGAAACCTGAACCTGCCACATCAGATATGGCGGTTTAGATGTCTGTGACAGATACTAAGATCTTTCCTCTGACACATTTTTTCATTTCATCACTGATGAAGCTTTGCACTCCGTCTTTGCATAATGCAAAGGTTCAAAGCGCTATAGTGCAACATTTTATGGTGTGTATATTTGTGTATGCATGTGTGTTTTTGTAGCATATTAAAAGGACAGTTTGTTCACCCCATCTTACCTGTAGAGCTTTAATCCATGTGGATAGTTTTGGCGGATATTGGCCGTAGAGATGTCTCGAGATATAATGGAACCAGATTTCAATCAGTTTGTGGCACTCAGAGCTTCAAAAAAATACTTTTGAAAATTTCAACAGCAGTGTATCCTTCCAGAAATCATGACCCAGTTACTCAGACTTTGTTGTGAGCAGTTTTGTGTAGAAATTACTTCTACCAAACTACACCCACCAACTGTTATTTCCTTATTTATTTATTGATTCAGATCCCCATTATAGCAGCTGCTCTTCCTGGGGTCCACACAAGTAAACAATACATCAAAATGTTAAGCAATTAAAAATTCATAGCAAAGGGAGATGAAACCACAAAAACTACAAAAAGCAAATAATGACGAATCAACGCTTATAAAACTACTAATCACTGGGGCTGGTCCCTAAAAGTCGAAGATTTAAATTAGCAATCAGAGACCCCTCAGTCGACTGACATTCCTCAGGTTGAGCAGTCTTTTTTTTTGTTTTTTCACCTTTGTCAGTCAGTGCGCATTACAATAAGACTTCACTGAAAAAATCCTCGTAACATCTGCTGCTGGTTAGCTGATGAGAGAGGGTGAAAGGAGGGCAGCTCTTGTTGTTCAGCAGTATCAGCGTCGTGCACAGGCCAGTGTGACAACACATCAGGCTGTAAACTTTACAAAACCAAGTCTCTAAATCACAAATTACAAAACTAACTGTGATGGAAGAGTGATAGAAAATCAGGATTTGAAGAGTAAGGTACGTTTTGTTTCACCAGAACCAGCTGATTTATTGCTCTCGCCAACCTCAGCAGACTCCCTTTGCAAAACTCTAATTTTAACATCGTCGGCTTCATTCGACCTCGACAAAAACTTAGTTCCACTGCTCCAACAATTCCCAACTCTCTTTTGTCCCAAATAAATCCTAAAATTCACAGCATGAAGGAGTGAGGCGTGTACCGAGCAGGATTTTATCCCTGAACTAACTGAAGGATGCGCACTTCTGCTTTCGCTGACTGTATGGAAATCTCGTGTTTTCATGTCACAGATGGCGAAGAAAGGCATTAAAACCTGCATACTCATGATAAAGGAATTTAGTGTGCTGCACTGTACTGAAAAAAAGAAAAAACAAATTGTCTAATATTCATATTTAACAGCCATATCTGGTTCCACTGATGGCATTTTTATCTAGAAATCTTGCAAACAAGCCTGTCGTCCATGAGTGGGATGCTCGCCTCTCCTGCACGATGTTATGGTCGGCAGGTGTAGTTGGGTAGAAAGATGGTAGCTCCGACATGAAACTTCTTACAACAAGGTCTTTAATCTGTGTCTGCACACGTTTGTGAGCCCGTCGTATGAGCGTGCCTCCTCTGAGTTCTTCTTGCTTTAAAACCATCGTTAAGTCTCTCCCTCCGTTTCACAGAGGCTTGTCTAACCGGGCTGCTGTGATTAATGACCACTCAGGGTCTAATGAAAGCATGTAAAGGCAAAGGAAGTATTTCAACATGGCACAGCACAGGGCAGGAGCCACGACCGGGTGGCTGTGCTCAAGCTAAAAAAATAAAAAAAATAAACTCCACCTCCACTCGGGCCCATATTTCACTAATGTTTGACCTGCAGTTACTCATTAGCCCTTTTCAACTTGCTTTTGTGAGGCTGTTTGTTGTCCTTGGAGTCTATTATGACACCATCATCATCTCCAAAGTAAGACAAACACGTCTTTGCGTTGCTATGTTCTGCAGAGGTAAACAACAACCCCAACAGGAACAGAGAAGTGGCATTAGGTTTGTTGGACGAGGCAGATTTATCACACTTTACTGTTTGTATTAGTTTGGCTGTTTGCAGTGTAATAGAAGTTAATTATGATTAAATGTGGCACCAGAGTTTCGAGGGTGAGTGTTGTTCTGTGTTTCTTTGAAATATAATCGATAAACCCATTTATTGCCTCATGTGGAGAAAGTAAGGAAATGCTTGTTTGTGTCCATGTGTGTACTTTGGCACTTGAAGGCAAGGGCAAATGTAGGAAGTGGAAATGATTAGCCATTTTGGCCACTCCACGTTCTTAAATGTGACTACTTTTGTCTGTTTTTACCATTATGAATGAAATATCTTTAATTTTTTGGACTGTTGGTTGAACAAAACAAGCAATTTGAAGATGTTAGCATGGTTTCTCTGTTGGGATGCCAGCGAGGAATTTTCCACTGATGTTACCATTAACACCGGACATTTTACAAGTAAAGATATTTGTTGATGTTGCTTAATATCTGTAATTTTTAAAGCTAGATCTTTAATATATTTGTTTCTGTATCTGGTCAACCAATAAACTTATCTGTGTCTGCTTCAGGATAGAAAGCTGGTAGTTGCTGTGTTTTATACAGGAAATCATGTTAAACTGGGCAAATGTCATATTTTGTTCCCTTATATTCATTAGTAATGCAACTTTTGTTCCTTTTACAGCACTGAATTGATTTAATATTGGCATATAATTAATTATGAAATACTTTCCCACATCCTCACACTGAACTGTTTCCCCAAATAATGATCAGCAGCTTCAGGTTGCATGATTTGTGCTTTCCCATATAGCATATTAAGATTCAGACACTTTGCTAATCTTTATATCTTACCTTAAAACAAATGCATAGCAGGTTGGTTCATTGTTAAGTTTCGAGTTTCCAGGTCTATTAACACCTTCTACACTGACCTCAACAACTGTAGCCGATGTCCACGGATGAGTTATAAAGTAACGCTAACATTTAGTACATGCAGGTTGTAAGGTAATATTAGCTCCTTGGTTTAGCTAAGTTACCGTTAGTTTAGATAAATAGCACCAGATAACGCCCTCTTGGTCCTGTATTGAACAACTGAATACTTTTATGTCTGCCCTCATAACACGGCTGTTTGGCGATACTGAGACTACAAATAATCCCTGTTCCAGCAGATTTCAGCAACCTCATGTCAGGATGTGATTAGTCGACAATGTTATGTTTGAAATCTGAGTCCTGCTACTCTGTGCTGCGACTCTGCTGCTGCAGCTGTAAGGATCATTGATGATACACTTAACGATGGTGGAGGTGGGGGGCAAGTAATGTCGGCTAATCTATATATTTTATAGATTGACTGCAAATATAATCGATTAATTGATGATGAAAAAAACAACCAAGTGTGTCTGCAGGTTTTCATATCTGAGTGCACATTCGGCTGTTCTGTATATGGTTTGTCAGTATTTTGGAGACATGCGGCCACCGCAGTGCAAGTCTGGCTCGTCCCGACTACATGTGGCAAGCCATTAGTGGGGCACTCTGACTGAATAAACAGCCATCAGAAGCACGCTGCGGACTGGGTCATCTGCAGCTGCAGTATCCCCTCACCAAGCCAAGAATGTCCAATATAGCTGGTCGGCAGCATGAAAACAGCAGCCACGGTCTGCTTGGCCCCGGCTTTGGACTGGCGTGGTGAAGGGCTCCGATGTCACACCCCTGCTGAATGATGGAGGGAAGACCAGCCAGCATGTAAACCTGGGAAGATAGTTTGTGATGTGGCACCGCCCTAGTATGAAATTTTCCATTTTTGAAATGTTTAAAGATTGTATAAAGGAAAAAGTTTTTCCTCTGAACACATGTTGAAAAATTGTTGCTGAAAACACGAAAAGACTGAGAACTGTGTAGTCCTGAATTGTGGAGTTCAAGATCACGGTGCTCAGGGTTTTTTGGGTGGACCAGACACATGGTTCAGGTTGTGTCAGAGCTGTACATGTCTAAAAAAAGCTGCTAGACGGAGGGTCCATATTTCAGATTGTCGTGGTTTTTGACAGAGACTGTGGCGTGGACTTGCCCCCAGCATTTCAGAGCAGACAAAACTGCTCATTTCATGATTTTGAGACCTCATTTTATATACTAGGTGATTTTTTTTTTAATTATTAAAATTTATCTGGGTGATTAATAACACATGTGTCTGTCGTGGGACATTTATTCTTGCTTCAGTATCTTTAAAATGCAGCACCGCAAGGTGACTTTGTTGATTTGTGCTGTAACATCTGAGCTGCTGGACACGTTTGGCGTAATTTGTCAAAGATCAGGGATGGCGGAGGTAAAGACAGGTGGGGTCTGTGCGGTTTGTAGTGCAGCTGAGTTATTATAGTGCACAGACAAGCAGACACATGCATATTTTAGATGAGGCCAGTATCAAAGACGAGGGGGGGGGAGGCCGGTAATCGGGACAGATTGTGTGCTTTGGCTGAGGCACAGGGTGCTGCTGGGTAGGGAGAGGGGGAGCATATGGGCTGAATTCTGAGGGGTCTTGGCCCACCTTAATATGGTGGGCACGCAAAGACGGCCCCCTGAAGACATGCAGGCAATGCCAGGAATCTTAAGCCACGTAGTCGTGCCAACAGCCTGCTATTGAAATCCTCCCTGCTGCCTTGGCTACAACATAGCATCTTATCCCCTCACATCCACTCTCCTCCAACCGTCTTTCTACCCCTTCATTTCGTCTCTGTGCGCTTCTTCAAAGTGGACCCCTCTGGTGATTAATCCATTTGAATAAGTATCTCTTTCCAGAGGACAAGATGAGCTAAGTGGCCACAGGGGCACAAGATGCGAGTGGAAAACCCAACCAACTGGCTGTGATTGGTTGAAATCATACATGGCACAGCCTAAAGTAGAAACGCTGGCCATGCCTCGCGCAGAAAAACACCCATACAGTTGAAAGAAACGACTCGCGGGAACCATTTTAATATCTTTAATTTGATGCTGCGGTTTGTGCTTGTTGACATCAGTGACCAGACACTACATAACTGTTTTTTTTACTCCACAGGACACTTTGTGTAGTCTTCAGCACCCGTGGCAGGCTGGTGTGTGTTTGATCAGACAGAACCTAATTACGCACATGCGTTATTTATATGTGTATGCTGTAATAAATATGTGGAATGATCTGCTCACTCAGCAGAACTGGAGTTGAGTTGGTCCGTCCAGCCAGTGACTCATCTAATACCCATCTGCCAATAGCCACAGCAAACACGTTTCGTCATGCGTGTGGGAAAAAGATAGAAAACAGCGTCTCGCATGTAATAACCTCGCAGGGGCACAACATTAATGCTCCTTTTATGCAGTGAGGTTTTTAACCTCAGGAGACAAGATGCAGGCCGTCATCACATTTGCCGTCACTGCATGAATTAAAATTTCATGGAAATGGCTTCGAGACAGACTGAAAGTCCATGTCAGGCGGGTGGGGAATTTGACTTTGCAACCTAAAATGATATTAATGGTTTTTGGGGTCAAAACAGCTGAACCAGGTTTATGTGATAAAAGTGGACGGTCATATCCTTAAAGGCACAAAGCCGGACTGTGTGCTGGACCATGTTCTGAAGATTTTTTTCCCAGGATACCCGGTATTATCACGGGTGCAATACAGCAGTTCTTTTTAGATGCGGGGTTAGACCAATGGGCTCATATAAGAACCATTTGTACAGACATATTTGTTCTAATGAGTGAATTAAGAAATCTTGTCACAGTTACCAATTTTCCTGGTGACTGCACTTTCTCCATCAGGGCCCCTCGACTTTGGAACGACCTGCCCGAGGAGACAAGACTGCAGAATCAGTGAAGTCTTTTAAATCACTTCTTAAAACCCATTTTTATAGACTTGCTTTGATGTGATGTCATCATCTCTATGTAATATATTTCATTTTATTCTTTTATTTGTACTTATTTATATTGACATTACATGATGTTGTCTTATTTCATTCATTTGATTTATTTATTGACTAGACAACATCATGTTGTGTCTGTATGTTTCCTTGTTTTACTGTTCTTATCTCTTTCGCTGTTTTATATTGTTTCACAATGTTTTAGTGTCTTTTGCTTGTGTCTTACTTTTACTTCAATTTTAGTAATTTTTTTCTTGCTCCTCTTTGGCCTTCTGTTGTTATTTTGCCTCCTGGGTATCCTGCTTTTTAGCTTTACCTGTCAAAGCACTTTGTAAACTCAGTTTTTATATGTCACATATATGAATATATGTAAATAAAGTTATTATTAGTATTAGTTAGGGATGTCCCTATCCAGCTTTTTTGCACTCCTGATCCGATACAGATATTGCAGCTTTTAGTATCGGCCGATACCGATACCGACTGATCCAAGCGTGTATTATAGATATTTACTTATTTTGTTGTCAGACTCATGTTGAAAAAGGTTTTACTCTTAAGAACAACTAGTATTGCACTCAGCTTCTTCATCTTTTTCATCCTTCAATGTAAAATAATCCCACACTGCTGACATTTCCACTTTTTCTTGCTACCTAATTCTCGGAGTGGGACATATTCTCTGCTGCTAGCCCAATTCTCTTCTTGTTGTTTTGATGCGTGCGTCTGGCCTGGCGGTGCGCTAGAAAACGCGGACCGAATTTTTAAAAAAACTGGATCGGGAGTGTGGATCGGCATTTTTCCATGCAGGCCTTTCCGATGCCGATATGCATTTTTTGCTAGTATCGGCGGCTGATCCGATATGAATATTGGATCCAGACATCTCTAGTATTAGTATTATTATTATATTAATAAAATATTCACTGTTACTGGAAACAATTCAAATTAAAATAATGAAATAAATTTCATTCAGAATCATTGCTTGACATTTTACTTAGAGGTTCCACTTTTCCTTTCTTTTTTTTTCTTTAGATTTCTAGATTTAAAGAAGTCGTGCTTTAGCAAAGCATTTTGTCAACATCTGACTTTAAATCAGTATCGTATTTGTATAAGCAGCCACATGTCCTCCCTGACATACTGTACATTTTTACGCACACACAAAAGCTCTGTCAAGATTTTTCCTTTTTCTTTCCTTTCCTTTGATACTTTTCTTCCTAATATTTTGATTAAAAATGATTGAGGAAGTTTCTACTGGCCCCTGCTGTACTCAAGTGTGTAGATAAATAACTTCTGTCTCTGGATGATTTCACATCCACAAGATTTCCATCTCTGTTTTGTCACAGTGCTGCTCTGCCTTGATGACACGTAGCTGGCAGCTGGATTAATATTTAGCAGCCATGTATTGTTCTCAACTTGTGAATCTGTGTGTGTCGGTACTCAGTTATGACTGGAAAAGTAACTGAGCAGATTACATAGTGTAATGCATACTTAAGTGCAAGTAAAATGACAGACTTGAAAATCCTAAAAGTCCAAGTACATAACAGTAACTTGAGTATTTGTAATTAGTTACTTCCACCGCTTGAAAATGTCTGTCAAAGCTGCACTAATTAATAAAGAAATTAACAGAAAAAACATAATTATGTTAGGTTAATGAGAAAAGATTAGTTGATTCCACTAAATTCCGGTATGATTTTATAAAAAATGCAATCAAGATTCAAGTAGAAAAGAATGAATGGAACCTAAATGAAAATCTGGACGAATCTTGTGGATAATGTGGCTGAATCTCTTGCCTGACAGTGCAAGAGTAGCCGAGGATGACACGTGGCTGGTTACACAAATATGATACTGATAAAACAAAACAGACGCCTCAGAGGTCTGACACCATATTAGCTATTTCCACTGTACACTTATATAAGTCTTTTCAGAGACTGTTTTAAAAGGAACACCCAAGAATTTTTCAGGCAGGCTCCGTAGCCCAGAGGAGACGTGGGGTTTTGGCTGGTGTTTTTCTCTACTCAAATCACTTACTGTGCCCGAATAGTGGTGTCTGGGCAGAACCGAGCTGGTTCCCATTTAGAGACAGTGGCTGGCTCCGGCCTGTAATTCGCAGAAGGGGAAACAAATTGCTCTCTGGTCTCTGTCTCTCCTCGAGGCCAGTTTATTTCATGCTACTTTGGCTCTGCCATTCTTTTCCTTGCGTGTGTCATCCTTCCAACTATTTCAAACACTTCTGAGGGCCATTACCACGGGCCTCTCAGGAGGGGTGAAGGGTGGGGCCGGCTGGTTGCTTGGCTCGCTGGTTGGTAGAAAACATGTGCCGCAAAACATACACACCACACCCTCCGCTCAGAGTACCTCTGTGATGGCAGCTCGGTCGTCACAGCACTCATCAGGAGATTTGTCTGTAGCTGCTCGGTAGCTATTACTTTACCAGTGACATCATTATCAGGAGGCAAACAGAAACGGCTCAAGAAAGAAGAGAGGTCTCCGCCTATCTGTCTGCCTCTTTTGCTCCGTCAGCCGGGCCCAGATATCCTCTGGTCCGGTGACAAGAACCACAACAAGGACTTGAAGCAGCAGCAGTGAGGAGCAGTAACCTCGGTGGCCTCTATTTCTGCAGTAGATCACTCAGCAAACATTTTCTCAATCGCATATCAAAGGCTACACAGGATTAGGCTTAAACTTCACATTCGAAAAAAAAACACAAACTAGAAAAATTCAGAAAACTATGGAAGGCTTAACAGAGTCTTGAAGTCTTTACGGTCTCTTGACGAAAAAAGCAAATAAAATGTATTATTGTTTAAGGTTAAAAAGTTGCTGCTGGGTTGAGAACATCACCATCATCACCGCATATTTTATTTTGGGGTCAAGGGATCACAGCCTCTGATTGGTCGACACTCAGCCCAAGGCATCATGGGATTGCCAGTGGGCAGCAAACAAGATGCTAACAGCAACAACAACAATTTTCACCCGGAAAAATGGATAAATAACAACAGAAGACATTGAGTGTTGGATCTATCATTATGAATTTATTTTTCTGCATCTTCAAAAAAGATGCTGCAGTTCAAGGCTGAATCATCACGCCGCGGAGCCGACGTTGTAAAGGTACAAAAAGCATTAGCATTAGCTTAACCTTAGTCTTTCCAGCTCAACTTACTTTGGGGCTAACCGCCTTCATTTTTCCGGCTGTTGCGGAATAAGAAATAAGAGTTTTCTTGGTTTTAAGAAGCTGCAGCGTTTATTAACTGACACACTGTAACCTGAACTGTACATTTACTGCCAGACTGACAACTTACTGCTAAGTTTAAGTTTCTGCTCTTCTGTGTGCACACCACACACATTTATGCACTGTTTTATTACTTGTGTGTGTGTTTTTTTAAGAGCACTAATCAAACAGAAAACAATAGTATTAATTGAAACTGATTAACAAAGTCATGAAAGATTGGAATGATAGAATAATACACCCCAGAATGCACTAGTCGGTAGGATTAAGGTCACGTGCATTATCTGTTTGTTGTTGAGTCTTGTCAGAGTACATTTTCTGTTACGTTGTGACAGACAAAGTTATCTTGCCTTAAAAATAGTTATTTGTGAAGATGGAAGCTGTCATATTCACTGTCTCTTGTTATCTTTGATGAAAAATTCATTTTGAACACAAAGACATGGTTTCATTTTATTCTCTTTCATGCCTTTGGTTTTTGTTTTGGTTTAGTATTCTTCTCTGGATGGTAAAACACAGACACACACAGACACACACACACCCTCATTGACGTAATGCATTCCCCGTCCCTTATAACCATCATAACTGCATGCCACAAACATTACATTTATTTACTTGGCAGATGTACAACTGAGGTATAGTCTGAGCCGCAGGAGATCAAAGAGAAGCCTTTGAGAGTTAAGTGCCTCAACACTCAATTCCACGTTGCACCTGACACTAGAGACACAAGGCTTTCAGATGCATGAACTAACACAAGTGCCAAGTGCCTCTGAGAATAGAGGTAGAGAGGGACAGAGAGAGAGACGGAGCGTAAGTACCCTCAGAAGAGCCTGTTTTTTCAAGTGAATTTTTGAAGACATAAAGGAATTCAGTTTGGTTTACTCTGAGCTGAGCCTTAACTTAACTCTAGCCTGAACCATAAAACCAGCTCTTAACCCTCAGGTAGGACCCAAACAAAATGTCCTCACTTTCCATAAATGTTGTC
>JAJHUR010100229.1:0-17005 GCA_027495735.1 Lutjanus campechanus | reverse complement strand
CCTGAAATACAGTACTTGTAAAAAATGTAAAATGCTTTATAATGAGTGGATGTTATAAAACATTATTATACATTGCTATAAGCACAGGATAAAGCATTATAAGTATGTTTATATTGCATTATAATGCACTATAGATATGGGTATCACGGAAAGTTTTACCACAAAATTGGACATTACTGTGTAAAGAACAAATTTCCTGCTCTACAAGTTATGCACACTAGCACATTCTAATGTATTATACGAACATGATACAGGTAACCCTGTCCATGTTTTTGCTAGTGCAAAAAGGTTCTTTTAAAATCCCACTTTTATCACAGTCCAGCTCATCTCACCTGCAGACAAATGTTCTGTTATTCACTCCAATTAGGTCCATTTTAAGTGTCAATGAGATCCCACTTGACATGGAAGAGTATCACTACTATGTAAAGCACTGCCACTTCAAAGTACCTTGATGTATTTCATCCCCTTTGCTCTCATTGATGGCCACCGTCAGTCCTGACTGGATGAACTCAATGACGCCAAAGGGGTCGTCGTTCTTCCGCACTGTGATGTTGACCTCCCTGTGGTTGCCTAGGCGACTGGGTGGAGTGCTGTGGCTGCTGAGTACCACGGAGAAAGTCTCGTCCAGCTGTATGCACGCACAGACACACAAACACACGCACACTTATCATGTAGGAAAAAGATTGAAGCATCATTTATACTGCCCCAGCTTTCCACTAACAGACTGGGAAGACTTTAGTTTGCAGTTAATTAAATGATTATAATTTAGATTTGAAAGGTCAGTGTTGAATTTTTCATGTCCTTACCTCAGGCACTCCATCAGGCTTTGCCACCAGCGCCACCACCACCTCTCTCTCCCCTGGTTTAAACTCCAGGATGCCGGTGGCACCATAGAATTCAGTGTTTCCAGAAGGCATGACGGCATATCGCACCAGCTGTTTCAGCAGCTGTCCCTGGGCTCTGACCACGTGCAGCTCCACAGCCTCTCCCTCCTGAGTAAGTTTAAAGTTTACAGATGTTATGTGACCAGAACCAAGGACAACAGACCGAATAAAAATGACAAAACATGATGTTTAATGTAACAATCACTTTACATTGTTTATAGCTGGTTAGATATCTCAATTACACAAACAAATTTAGGTCAAATCTGCTAATTTTTAGTTGCAGTTTCGAGTGAGACTTACATTGATGAACCATGGACCTCTGGAGGACGTGGAGAACTCAAAGACTCCCCCGGGGTCGTCGTTCTCCATGATGACAACCTCTCTGCTGGTGAAGCCAGCTTTCAGGATCTGATTCTCAACATTACTCCTGGGACACAAACACACACAAATACACATAAATAGTATTAGATCATAACAGCAAGTGACCACTCCTGAAACACACCAACTTGCACAATGTAGTATGATGTATATCTGTGTCTGTTTACTTCCCGTCAATGCTATAGTGACGTTACCTTTGCCATGAAACTGATTTTTCATCCTCCAGTTAGCCACTTGACTTCTCACGTGTTAGCTTGGCACATATTGTTCATTGCATTTAAAGTTTGTTTTGTATATAGTGTTTTTGAGCATTTTGAAAATCACCTCACTGTCTTTAATAACTGTTAGCAACTTCAGCTAGGTATCTAGCACTGTCACAAAATAACAGAAACAAAATAAAACTGAACAAAAACTGCTTGGATCGTCTTTACACTGTTCCAATAATAATCAACTCTGGTTGTTTAGTCAAAACAAGTCCTAAATTCACCAAAGTAGATGTGACATAAACAAACCAAGGTGTTTTTTGGTGAGTTTTACTTTGTTTCTCTTGAGTTTGAATGAAAATGACACTGCTATCTTGCTATCTGATTTCAGGTACGCCTGCATGTTTGTCCCTTAAAGTAATTTGACATATCCTATTTTTTTGTAACACTTTTTTGCTATATGAAAGAACAACACAAGAGAGATTTATTACAGTGGAAACCACTTAATAATTAGAGTTATCAACTGCTTATGTGGATCAAAAAGCTTTGAACAGAATCATTTCTATACAAATGCTGTTCAAATAATTCACTCTTAGTAATCAAGAATGTGTCCATTTTGGGTATTTTCATGTATTTTCATACAAGACAGCACTGTGGGGGAAAAATAATAATAATGGTAGTAAGTAATCTGCCTGTTTCCAGCTGCTACATGAGGCTGCTGCTGCAGGCGTTAGTGTAAGTATACAAAGCAGATGAACATCACCTACATTATAAAGTAGATTAAAGCTCTGACATTGAAGTTTCACTGGCTTTTTTTCTCTTGTTGTGTGTTTTAAGCTTCTGATCAGATGGGAACAGCTTGATTTTAATCTAAACTTTGTATTGCATTCCTTGTATTGTGTGCAGCTAATTCATTATTGGCTCCATATGCTGAATTCCTGCTGTTTAGACCACTTTTAATAACAACGTCAATCAACGGCATGCCTGCGTCTTTATTGCTCCACGGGGGTGAAAGTATGTGTGTGTGTATGTTGAGAAAACTGGAGCCAAGTAAGCATCACATGACGGGCTAAATTAGAGACAAAGACATGACAGAATGAAGCACTCCAAACAAACAGTCACGGCCGAGGCGCTGCATGCATACAAACACTGACATCTTTAAAAGAGCGCACAATCAGGCCTGGTTAAATTAGCGTGAAACACATAAAGAAGATTCTCTATTTACTCCCAACAACCACCACTCTTCTTTGGGCTCCCTTTTTTCACACCGTCTCTGAATCCCCCAAGCCACCCTCATCCCCCCTCATCCCCACGTCAACCAAAGACCCCAGAACTTCTGAAGTAGGCCCTTCTCTGAAAAACAAAGTCCTGATTCACACCACACAAAAGGCCCAGGTTCATTCCACTCTCCACTTACCCGAAGTACACTATAAAGCGTGCAGTCTCCACCCTGCAGGGGAGGAGGAGTGGGAGGGAGAGAGTGCTGCCATTCTCATCAGAACATAGAATACCAGATGAATCAACCCCCAAACCACCCCCTCAAACACACACACACATGTTCAAATGTATCTCCAGAACACCAGAGGAGGAACGGGATGAGATAACACCCACTCAGAGTCACTCATTGACTACATTTACATGCATAAAATATTTCGTTTTTGGCCTAATTCCCAAAAACACATTCCAACTAAGCTGTTTACATCATTAATGGAAATGAATATTCCACTAATATTACCGTTTACATGCAGCTGTGCATCCTGGGGTTATGGGAAAGCAAAAACGGCTTGAAACATTTCGCTTCTATGCGTCAAAATAGTATTTTTTCAAAGTTTTCCACTCGTGGCAGACTTGTGGCAGGAGTTTATCCCTACCTATCCAGAGTGAGCAGTAAGGTCTCGTTGATTTCCGGGATATCGTCAGCGTTGATGGTGAAATTGATGGAAGCGTCACTCTGCCCGGAGAGGAAGACCACAGAGCCACTGAGAGGCTCCAGGTCTGCAGCAGTTATGTCCTCACGATTGGCTCCAACTGGCTGAAGACTCCAGAAGACCTCAGCCTGACCGTCTGTCCCATCGCGCCGCAGTGGGAGGCTCACCTGCAGAGCCAAATGATAGAATTAATCTCCAATAGATTCTTTACAGAATTTTCTGACAGAATTTGGTGCATCCCTACAAATGCCTTGCAAAGTCTGACTGCAGTAACTACTGAGAAACTGAGAAAAAATGGCTTTTAAGTTTTTTTCACTGGCCAGGTTTAGCTGTTACTGCATTTTTTAAACCACTTTTCCTCTAAAACAAAGCAAAGTTGAACTCTGAAACTGAACTGAAAGCAAGTCAATAGAGATGCAGAGATGCATCACAGGACTGATATTACGCACACGTACTACTGCTGAAAACAGAGGTCATATCTTACTGTGCTGGTGTTGCTGTCCTCAGGTTCATAAACGACCACTGTGGTGTTACTCGTGAAGCCGATTTCCCCGTTAGCAATGTCAGGTGTGACAGTCAGGGTCAGGTTTAGAGGTCCCCCAAACCTCGGGCTGTTTAAAGGAATTGGAGGGTTGATATCAACCAGCTCCAGTGTTTTCAACTAGAGGAAGCAAAAGAAACAACTCAATTAACAGACAGCTCAAACAGGGCAAGTTTTGAACTTCAAGCATGTTATTATATCAATTGATTCATCAAACATACAGCTCTTTCTTCACCACCTTGTCATTTCTGACCCACCGATGCTCCAGTCACTCCTTTTATGTTTGTGCATGTTTGTGTTAAAGGGTTTGATGTGATTATGGTTCTACAGAATGTGAAGAGGTGCTTTTCTTGTACTTTTTGGCTTGCTATTAAAGCTAGGTGGTCCTGTTAGTTTGGACAGTTTGGTCAAATCCCATAGCAACATGCCAGATTTGAGTGCCAATGTCAAACCATTCACACATGCAAATGAGGCACTTAAACTTTGGATGGTACTGATTTGGCCAGAAGTGAAAACACTAACAGAAAGAGCACATTTTTGGACGTGCAAGCAAACTGTTGCCTGAATTACAACTTTAAAAATCGTCAAAAGGGAAAAACAAATCATATTATGTGTTGCCCACTACCATGCTTCCAGCCTGTATTACCTGTATTAAGAAATGAGCTCCATTCTGCAGAAAAGCATCATTCCTGATCGGCAGTATGACGTGCACCATCCGCTCACGGGAAAACACCACATTAACAGTCCTGCTAACGTTCAGAACCTGGTCTCGGGCCAGTGCTGGGTCTACTGGGCCTGCAGGAATGTAGAGGGCGGCGAGGGTCATAGACACATCACCCAGCGTGCCACCGTCTCGCAGGAAATGCAGTGACAGGAAACGTCCCTCAGGTTGACTCTGGATGCTTTGCTGTTTTTCCGGGTCAAATCGAAAAAGCCCGTAGACATCATCGCTGTCCTGGATGTAGAACACCATCTGAGAGAGTAGGAATAAAATCAACAAATCAGCAAAAGAAAGCAGAAGTAGACATGCATGTATATGTATATTTATTCACTATGACCTTTTTACTTACTTAGATTATGTTGCAAACTCTCTTTAAACCTCAGTTTAGTTTTTACTCTAAATCTAGATTAAATTTAATTCTGTTGCACCAAGACTTTAAACTCCAATTTAAACTCTGATTCAGTATCAACCTTAAACTTACACTTGAGCAGGACTAACTTTTAAAATGGCTGCTTTTTTTGATGGATTGAGCAACATAATTCCCTGCTGAACTATCATAAGTAGGCTAACTAGGCTAACCAACTTTTTAACTAGCTAGGAAAAAATGTCAGTTTTGGTTAACTTTTTAGCTAGCAAGCAAACAATGTTCGCCAAAAGTTTTTTACTATTTCATACTTACTAGGTCCTAAAGCACAATTTCATTTGGGTAATCTTCATATTGATTTAATTTTGGTTTAAATCACTAAACTTGGATTTACTATACAGAGACTAATCTAACATTAGATTAATCTTTCTTAATTTTAAGATAGTTAAAAGTTAAGTTAAAGCATTAATTAATCTGGGTTAACCCTGGTGCAACCTGACCTTACTGCGTCCAACAGTTTCTAACAGGTTGCTGCCCCATGAAAGGCTCAATCAAATTAAACTTTGATCAATTTACTTTAATCAGATGAATGTTTGATTTGATTCTAATAATGATTAATATTATAATATGTTCATATTTAAATTTACAATCAGTTTTATACATTTGCCTTGGAAAAGAAAGGAATTTCACAAGTTTATAAGGCAGCATCTCCGTGCCATGTGCAGTTAGCTGTGTAAAGTGATTGATCTTTGCAATGTGAGGGGATAATTGCTGAGAAGGCCAGATTTACAATCAGCTACACTGGAGGATTTTGTTGTGTATCCTGTTTTCGTGTTGCTAAGACTGTATCTTGGGTCATAAGAAGAAGAAAGGAGAGGTGGCGAACGGAGGGGGAGGAAAACAAGTGAGACTTAAAGTAGTAAAACAGAGCCCTGAGCTAACTTTAGAGAGTCATCCTCTTTAATTAACTCTGCTAAGACTGCTAGAGTAGTTTTCATGAGGCTCATTCATTTCCCTGAAACCTACACTTGTCTGACACGTTGCCAGGCACACTCACAATGGCCCATTTACAGCTCAGAGTAATGTATGTGTGATATATCATTTGCAACGTTAATGACAATAAACACTGATTAACTTGTCCAACAGCCTAATTCCTCAAGTGATTTATTTTGAAGCAACTCTCTCCACACAGATGGCAAACAGACCCTGCAACCTCACAACCTGAGGTGATGCTCTGTTGTGTGTTTGTATGCGTCTCATCTTGATGCCTTCAACATAAACACAACTCAGATCTGCCCACTGCTTTCACACATGGCCAAGAGGCTTGGACAAAGATGGAAGCTATAAAAAACCTGTCACCACTTCGCCCACGCTTTCTAAAAACACACAACACACAGACACCACACGCAGAGTGCGCCTGCTGTTTCCGCTTTGTTTTGATTCAGCCACATTAAGGGAACACCCACGGAGCAAAGTGACACACCAAGGGGTCGACTTTTGCAGAGTGTGCCAAGTTTGCCACTGTACCTTACAGTAGGTCACACACAAATACTCACACATGCGTAACACATGCACAACATCCGGAGCAGAAGTTTTCAATTTTTTCTCCTTACAAAACAGAAAATATAAAAGTGTGCTGTGGTCTGACGAGTCCACATTTCACATTGTTTTCAGAAATCATGGACGCCTTGTCCTCCAGGCTAAAGAGAAGAAGGACCATCCAGAATGTTACCAGTTCAAAAGCCAGTATCTGTGATGGTGTGAGGGGGGTGTTAGTGTCCACAAGACAGCTAACTATAACATCTTTGGAAGGCATCATTGAGGCTGAAAGGTACATTCAGGTTTTGGAGCAACATATGCTGCCATCCAGCATAAGTTTTACACAGAGTCCCAACTTTTTTGGAATTGGGGGTTTGTAAATTTAAAAATTTTAATTGTATTTCTTTAACTCTTTGCAAAAAATACATATTTTTTTTTAATATCATGATGATTTCAATAAATGAATCTGCCAGACTGCCACAGACCCATGGGGGTGGATGTAGAGGATATGTTCCCTAACAAGCGCAGCCATCTGTCCGTCCCTCTCTCTCTGTTACAAACCCAGTAAAGAAACACAGAGCAGCTATAAATAAATTTAAAAAAGTTGTCGGCTAAACTGACCTCCATCGGTTCATCAACCTCAGCGTTTCCAGTTACAGTATCAGGCAGCAGCTTGAGAAGAAAAGCCTCTGCTTCTTCAGGTAGATCATCGGCCACAATGTTTATAGGAATCACAGTCGTCACCTGACCGGCAGCAAACCTCACTGTCCCCTCCGCAGGCATCAAATCATCCGACACTGGTGAGGGGTCACTGGAGTTCCTGCTGATGGACCAGTTGGCGGACACGGCACCATAGCTGCCTCCATTTCTTACAATAATGATGCCTTCAAATCTACATGGTAGAAGAACAAACAAAGGATGGTTAAATACACAATAATCTTGGATGTTTTGCTTTCAATGATATAAAATACATAGGTGATCCGAGTTTCATAAGCATTCATAAGATATCCACCTCTGTGTCAGGTCTTCATTGATGGTGATTGGCTGAATAACGGCACTGCTGCTGATGGACAGGACACCATGAGGCTTGTCGTTGGGCTCGATGGTCACCAGCACAGCGTTGGGTGAAACCAGCACAGCGTCTCCTCTGATCGTCTCCTCCAGCAGGACCAAGTGGAAGGATTCTGCGATTTCTGGCACATCGTCATCACTGATCTTGAATAGCAGGCTGCTCTTGTAGACAAACGGAGGGAACGTAACTGTTCTGACCGGCTGCAGGTCGAGGAAATCCACAGCTGGCGTAGCGCTGCCCAGTCCTTCACCGCTCACCACCATATAATCTACAGAGACCTAAAGACAGCATAATCCAGATGGTTTAAGTCCATAAGTTATACTATATCCTGTATAAACTGCACCTATATAATTAAAGTGCTCTTTTCTTGAATGGTCAAATGTCTGTGTAAACAAATAACTGGACTGATAGAAAGGAACCTCGGTGTCGACAGAGCCGACGAGTGGCCCATCCTCAGTCAACCGACCACGGGTCACGTTGAGGGCGATGACTCCAGCGGACTCTGGTACGGCCATGATGGAGTGGGAGAACCGCAGTGGGCTGTCATTACGGCGGATTCTCAGCTGGACGCTGCTGGCGTTGGGCCTGAGGAGCGCTCCACCTGCCACACCCGTTAGCCTGACTGAAAACACCTCGTCATCCTCGGGGATCTGACAGAACAAGACACACATAGAGCTCAAATAAACATGTCTAAAAAAAAGATGATGGAGGGACATATGGAGGGGCAGGGTGACACAAACTAATCCATATATGTGACCACATGTCACATATAGATTAGTTTTAATCGATTCGCTTTAAATGAGGAGTTTGTTCAATACCTGGTCATCCTGGATGAGGATACTGAAGTGCACCACAGACTGGCCCACAGGAATGGTGATGTTCCCTCTGTCTGGACTGAGGTCCTCAATGGCAGGATTAGGACCTTCAGAGATCTGAACAGGAGGAGTCACAGTGATGTATACCAATTTATCATTAATATGCTGCATAAATAATGGACTATTTCCTGCCACGTAGTCCAGGAATTACATGTTCATAGTTTGTAAGTTTTTTAATGTCATTTGCATCTAAATGCCTGGATTCACAAGTCTGTGTGTAACAAAAGCATCTTCAAGCTATCTGTCAGAAACACATTGATACTGTCAGTCCTTGGGTGTCTTGTTAACTTGTTGGTTTTATGCACAGTGCATTGTCCCCTCACCTCATAGTTTACAGTCACAGTCCCATAAGTTCCCTTTTCTCTAATCAGGGTGAAAGGCACATAATGGTTCCTCCGTCTTGGCTCATCGACTACGACCTCCTCAGTCTGAGATGAAAAGGGGGAGAGAGTGAAACAAACAATACAGAAATAGAACCCACATCAGTTTAATTCAATCAAATGAAACACCATTTCTTATTCCCAGTTATAAGAAATGAAATTATGAAACAAAGCAAAGTGTCATATTTGAAAGATTACAATAACAAATTAAAACAGTTTAAATGTGTCTTGAACAGAGAGTGCAAGTGAGCCGAATATCAATTTACTGACAAATCAAAGACAGATCCTTATCAAGTACAGCCAACTGACTGTCAGCATAACAACACAGCCACGAAAATATTTCATTTAATTGGACTTATTTGTGTTTGAGCTTTCCTTCCAGTTTTGTGTAGTATTTTCAGGAAGTTAAATGAAACAGGACATTGTATTCATTTCAGTAAATAAATCTGATGCAGCATTGAAAACTGTAATCCACAGTAACCTGGAATAATAATTCATTCCGTCTCCACTGGAAGTCCTTATTGTTGTCTTAAAATTTGAAAAATAAATCCCCTTCTGTTTTTCTACATAATTTAAATTCAATTCACCATAACCAAGGAAATTCAGGAGAATTCAAACAAAGACGGAGAAAATAAAGCGAAGGAAATGCTATACAGGAATTAATTCAGTGCTCTAACATAAACACAACTCCCAAGGCCAGGAGGCCTTTATTGATTCTAAGCAAGCCAAATCATTATCCGGCATCTGAGACCATCTGGGGGTGGTAGGGCAAACATTTCCCAATATACTGCGGCTACCATGGAAACGCAGTAAACTCCCACTGATAAGTGAATCCAGGGAGTGTTGTGGTTTTAATTGCCCCTGGAAACCCACATCCACTAGATGGTCACTTTTCCCACAACCACAATACCGGCATGATTGAACCCCTCTCAGCAGTAGTGGGTCCAAATTACCCCACCCCCAAAACCTTTACTTTCTACTACTCACTAACATCAGTGAGCTCACTCCTTAGAAAACTGGTGACAAATACATGTTCATGCTTATGATGCAATTACTTGCTATTGCATTATGATTCAGGATTAGTGGGAATGATGGTGTTATATTTGCTGGGGTCTGTACCAAATAAACAGTAAGTTTTGCACTGATTTATGTCGTTTTATTGCTCAGGTTAACCTGTTGAATTTGGCGTTAGCATGTTAAGTGGCTAATGCTGCTACTGTTGTAATATTGAGGGACAGGCATGAGAAGCTGTGTGAATTTTAAACCTCATGAAGCTGACTAAATTTTCATGTCGCTTTTTCTGAAAGTTTATTCTGCAGCTCGATCTGCGTTAGCTCCGTTGTTGTACAGAAAAGAGAGCTGATAGGCTGTAATGGGAGAGACCGGAGAATGAACAAATGGAGACAAGGTGCATGTGGATTACAGGGGTTTCTTACTGAGTTGAAGGCAATTATTCCAAAGGCATTGTCATTGGACAGGATGGTGATGGTTGCCTTGTTTGGTGTTCCTAGTGTCACGCCATTAGACGAGCTCTGGAAAGCAGAAGAATTGAAATGGTTAGATAAAACGCAGGCCAAATATACAGTATATATACACTTCAACACATCTTAACCTCCCCCGACACTCATGTGAAAAACCAGAGCGTCTGCCTTATCCACTGTCTTTGCTTCATTTCTGTGCTCCCACTGAGAGGCCCTGGTGAGAAGGCACAAAGGCAGGAAGTGCTGGTCTCAGCCTGGTTGATTTGTCAGGTTATCTCACAGCGGGACACCTCTTCAGGACTTGTGCTGTGCTCTGTGGTTCGGCACTAAGACCTGCCAAACTTAAAATCACACTGTGACTTCACGAGGCTTACACTGTGTGTTTTTAACCATAACCTATGATCTCTGCGAGGAAGGTTTTCCTTTTCCCTGAGAGACCGCAGCCTTGTTATTTGGTGTAACTTTCCAAGGTTTCCATTAGTGAGCTCACCAATGTTTTCACAAGCATCTCATGGACCAACTGCACTGACAACCACCTTGTTTTAGCTCAAGTGCACAGGGTTCCCTTTGCAACATACAAGCATCTGGACAGAGACTAATTAGCATATGTTCAGGCATTCTGGAAAATGACTATGAGACCAGGAGAGTCTTGACATGATGATAAACAGAAACACAATTTTGAAATGTTTTCCGTTTTTCTCAGCTAAACACAATCCAACTGGGAAAGTCCAGTGAATGCGTACGTGTGTGCATGTTAAAGCAACTCCAAGGAGTTTTTAACAGGTTATGAAACAGTCTCAATTTATTACTGATGCCTCTATATGACCTACATAAACAAATGAGACCATCCATGAGAGGATTGGATATCAAATCAGATTAAATAAGCCTGTGTTTTCATTTTCCCAGGCAAAGTTACAGTGAGTAGTACTTTCGCCAGTTAAAAAGAAGCAGGAGGAGATTTTTTATTCAGATAATTTTATTCTGACGTTGTATTTTGTGGTTATTACGGTGGGAAAACTACTGCTTATGTTCACGAGGGCCTCCAAAATCAACAAAATATGAAAATTCCCTCTAGTAGCTTTAAGGAGAGCAAGCAAAGGAGAAAATTAAAAACAAGAAAGTGCTCAGGCCTCTTGCATTCATCCCTCTATTCAAACAGGGCTTTTCCCAGCTGTAACAGAGCTTTCTTTCCACTGCTGAGCTCTTGTAGCGGTCAACTCACAGACACAGAATCCACACGCTTTCACAAAGCCAAGCCGCCAGCCGAGCCAGGAGGAGCTGCTCGCACACAGACGCACAGACTCTTATGTGCCCGACTACATAAACGTACTCAAAAATACAGCGATTCACGCACATAAACTGCAGACAGCTTGTAGCCCTGCATAAGCCCTGCCTCCCCCAATCTAATATGCTACAATGTGTCTCAACCTTCTGTTCCTGCACAGCGCTGGTAGGCTGCACCTGCTTTGGCAGGACTCAACAGTAATTTTGCACGCAAAAATGGCAGAAAATACTGTTTTCAGCCTTTCAAATATGGATATTTCCTGATTTTCATTAGTTAACATATTCAACTGAATATCTTTGGGTTTTGGAGTGACAAAACAAGATACTTAAAGAAATCACCTTGGACTTTAAAAAACTGGGACAAAAAACAAAGAATTCGTTAGGCCACTTGTGCAGACTCCAGCGATGCTTGGGTCGTTTTCATTTTGTGCAAAATGCCTAAGCAATGATTCTCTGATTTTGTTTATTCCCCTATCTAAAAAGCAAACTATTTAGTCAAAGAGCGATGCATTATGACAGAAATGCAGTTTTAAGCACTTTTCAAACCTTGAAAACATTCAGTGTTTTCAAGGATTCCCAGCACCAGTGGGTCATAAGTGATGATTGAGAGGCATTATGTTTACATGAGTCTAAACATTGTTTTTTTGTTTTAGGAAAATATTGCAGATTATGCCTTTAACTGTCAGAAATGATAAATGTACCCTGATCAACCCTTTATTTCCCACTTGTGCTTGATCTGTGACAGCCCTTTGTAGTGCACATTCATCCTCCAGACAGTCCTTCAGTAAGCTGATAGGGCAGCATTTGGCCAAAGCTTTGTCTCCGCTGTAGTGTAAACAGAAGGGCTAAGTGGGCCTCATCTGGTCTTTCACTCTGGTAGCAGGCTAAATATGGGCTTGTGCTACTGGATTTTAACCAGATGTCACAAAAATGCAGCGTCAAATTAAAAATGTTGTGAGGAAAAGTTACCCTCGTGCTGACAGCTGTTCTGAGTTGCTGCTGTTTAGTGAGTAAATGTACAGAGCTGACAGTCAGTGATTCACAATGACCTTTGTCTTTGGTCTTTTAGATTATTAGACCCTTTATAAGACAGGCAGACAGCAGGACCAGGCCCCCCGAGCTCATCAATCAAACCTGACAGCTAAAGGCTACATGAAACCATGGAGATAGTCTCTAGGTATAAGGCATCCTGGGCTGTGACGGTAGCTCCTTTGACAAGGATTTACAATGTATAGGCCACTCATTAAAAATCATTTTGAAACTTAAAACATATAAAGCTCTCCCATACAAGACTATTCACAATAGTAAAAGCACAATAGAGGGCTGCAAGGATGACGTATTTTTGAGGGCCAACCCAAAGGTCAGCATTGCTCCACAAAAAAGCCAATGGGATAATGTGATTTTTCCATTGGATTTTGGATTAGTGTGGAAAACAAGATTCAACATTCAGTGAGAGAATCTCCACCAACAATGACTTCACATCACTACCACTAAGTGATTACTGTTGACATAATGACATTTAATGTCTGCAACAACCACTGTAGCCTCATTTTGCCACTTGTTAGCAACTGTCTATTTTAAGACACATAAAAGGTTCAGAATTCACTAGTTGGGTGTAGCGAGGTGAAGTCCCTCCCCTTCTGGTGCGCTCCATGGGACCTAACTTCAGAAAATATATGAACAGTAGTTAATTGCAAGAGACAAATAATTTTTTGTTCCCATTTGAACTGTGATACAATTCAAGCTGGAATAACAATGCATCTCTTGCCATTGACTAATGTTTATATTTTTCCCAAAGCGTCCAAATATGCTGACTCATTTCTGGGTTTTAGGACTCATTCCTGCAGCACAGTAATCTTCTAACATGTTACAAAAGCAATACTTGAAAGACATCTGTCTGTTTTTTTAACAGTAACTGGGCAAGTGACACATTCTGGTGAAACTAAGGGTGTCACAAATTCAATATTAATATTCGAGAATTTAATCAAAAAGCAGAATCGGCGTTTCTCCCAGTATTTGTCCCATGCATTTGTCCCCACAGAGTGCCCCACACTGCGACAGTGTAGCTTACTTGCCACTGTATAACACCATGTATATATTATCTGTTTGCAACAAGAATTTAAAATGTAAATGGCAGTTGTCAGGGGATAAAACTAATAATCTGTAGATCAGATCAGAAGATTTGATAGTTAAAATGGCACAATTGTCAGTGCAAATTTTAAGAAAAAGTTTTTAAAAAACTGAAATATCTAATTAATTTGTGACTTTTAACTCAAACGTTTCATTAAATCATGGGTTGGAGAATTGTAACACTCTTTGGTGATACGGTGCATTTGATGTCAGTAAGGAAGTCTCAAAATGCATGAACACATTTTAATGTACTTTGGTTGTGAATCCATTCTTTCATTTTAACAGGCTGAGCTTTCTTCTGCAGGTAGTGTGTCAAATGCAATGATGAACACACAACACGTACAGAAATGAAATCCACGGAACGGACATGCCCATCACAGTCAATGGGGACAGTGAATGAGAGAATAACTTTAATCTACTGTGTTGTGATTCTGTGGCTGTCAAAGTTAGTTTCTCCTCACAAAGGTGTCTTTTAGTGGGGAACCTCAGAGACACATAACATGTGGCCCCACCCAGGACAGCCCTGACAGAGTCCTATAGAGCAGACACATCAAAGACCCTGCAGCTCGGAGCCTCCCAGGCTCACTGCTGCTACCACCCCCACGCTCTATTGCCTCATGGCTGGGGTTAGGGTTTAAGACCGTCGGGGGCAGAATTATAACAGTGGGACTTTGTGGAAAGGAAGCTTGAAACCATCAAACCAGAAATATTTGGCACAAAAACAACATATTAAAAACCAACCGCATAGGAAAGTTTAAATTTTATACATTATGATTTTTGACAGCTATATAGCCTGTATGGATGCGATTTCATTGGTATCCATGGCCTGTCTCAGATTTTAAAAAAACTTGGTGCACAGGATGCAGTGTCCTGTTTTGAAGATAATATATCACAGATATAGGATTGATGCATAGACTCGATACTCGATCCAGTATCTTGGGGTGTATCAGAGGCATTTACGATACTGGTATCGGAACAAACCTAAACCTAACCAAATTGCAACCATTAACCATGTGACAACAATGGCCTGGTACAATGAAGGTCAGGTACACCTGTTATTGGTACTCTCCAGATATGATGTAATGTTGAAACTTGAAGACAAACAACAGGAAGTTACCTGTAGAGTAAGGTTGAAGGTAAATGTCTCATCGGCTTCGGGCAAGTCGTCATCTTTCACAGCAATGAAGATGGTTTTACTGGACTCAGAGGACAGCAGGAAGGCTGCGGCATTAACGGCTTCAAAGTCTCCTGTGTCGACTCCCTCGAGCTGGGTGAAACAAGAAAACAAAAATGCATCACTCACTGTTTAACTGAAGTAAGATTCCTGATTCTTTGTGTGTTTTCTGTTTGACTGAGACATTTTTTTGCTTGTATTTTAAAAGGGTGAAACAGAGAGAAACAGGAAAGGCACAAGAGAGATGGAGACAACGCAGCTTTGAACGTAGGATGCTGCAGGTACATGATTTGTGCTTTAGAGAACTGAGCCGATAGGATGCTCCAGGCTTGATGTTTTGGCTTGTTTCAGCTCTTTCCATCAGCAGATATTTTGTTCTTGCCTCTTTCCTTCCTCTCTGCTGGTGCCTTTATCTGCCTGATCTTGAGTTTCACTGTGTTTCTGTCTCTGCACTTTAGTTTCCTGGAAAGAAAGCCTGATATTATGCATTATTTCATTAACTAATAAGGAAACCCAGGTATAATAGTTCATGTATGAAGAAATATGGTAAAGATATCAGGAAGGATAGGAAACCCCCTAACCACTCTCAACCGCGTGGCAGCTCGCCTTACCAGACACCAACTGTGAGCAGCTGACACTGGCCCCCATGTGGAGGACATAAAGCCAAAACCCATTCAGTGATTTCACAGACAGTTTCTGCAGACACACTGGTCTGCACACTGGCCACTGTCTGCCATGGATAAAAATATCACCAACTCCTTCACTTGAGTACAGATGAGTTGTCAGTGTCTTACCAGAACCAAAGCCGTCACATTGACTGGGTCTCCCACTCTCTCCACGACCAGCCGGACAACAGCTGTGCTGCTTTCGTTGACAACAAAGTCTGTCTGACCCAGGAACCGCAGCGTGGCTGACTCAGACGTTGTGCCAGGGATGGACAGAGCCAGAATCAACCCAGCTAGCAGGAGGACAGGGAGCATTCCTGCAAAGAGGGAGAAGCATATGGAGGAAAAAATAAAAAAGATGCAGGAAAGATAGAAACAATACCTACATTGAAACGTATGTTTTGAGGAGGTTTACAAATCAAGAAAGATACAGACTGTCAACTTTTAGTTCATTCGGGGCATACATGCATACAGAGATTGAGTGTTTTACAGATCTGTTCTACTACTCAATAACACTGAACGAATGCCATTGCAACACAGATGCTGCAGCTGGTAGCTCCTTCAAAATTCACTACTTTTCTCTATTAGTGTGTCATCTTTTTCAGCTTCATTGCTGAAACACGTACCACTGACACACATACCGATGTAGGCATTAAAAAAGGAAGTGTGGGGTTTGGTTTTCGGTTCAGTGGACCTTGAGACGATCCACCCCAGGAGGAGCAGAGGAGAGCGGTGACAGAAAGCCATACAAGCCGAGCTTGGACTTAAGGTTGCTCCTGGCTAATGTCTCATCAGGGAAGCTAAACGGATGAAATGGGACTGTTGCGCCCACATCTTACAGAGATCTGATCAGTGTTGCACTTGATGGGTCCTGAGTTCTGAGCTGACAGGATGCAACATGCAAGACTCCAGCAGGACGAGGGGAGGATTTTGTGTTTATATCATACACAAACACTATCAAAGTAAATGAACAGTGTTTCCCAGATGTCAAACTTTTTATGTGCAGATGTCGACCACATAATCATCACCATCGTGTTGCTGCAGTTCACATTCAAAAAATACACTACGAAATTATTTTCTGGGTGTTTTTATGTATATGTATATGTAAAAATAACTACGTATATTGTTTTATTTTATTTATTTATTTCATTTTCATTCTCTGAATTGCATTCATTCTGTCCAATTATCGGTGTCTGTATATGTGTCGTATTCATGCAGCATGAAGGAAGTACAACTGTCATTTTGTGTAATGATAATAAATAACCTTGGTACCTCAAAAATCTTAATTTAGAGACCTCTGTGATACAGTACAGATGCAGGATGTAGAGAATTCAAAGTCAAACAACAGAAATGAGGACAACAGTGAAGCTTCCCTGGCAAGAAATC
>JAJHUR010100228.1:0-13707 GCA_027495735.1 Lutjanus campechanus | reverse complement strand
GGGGGGGGAGAGAGAAATTCTTATCAATCTCCTCTTAGATTTGGGCAAAGTCATTTGAAAGCGCGGTGTAATGTTTCAGGGAAAACTTCCAATTAAATACTGTAAAAAGATAAAATAACAGTAGCCTGGACCTGCCCGTCGCTGGTATTAAAGCCCCCTTTTGTTGATTTATTGTACATTAGCCACTGAGCCATGCAGGGACGGGGACATTTCAGAAGGGATTCTATTTGTATGCATCCTGCGTCTACTCCACACACAATCAGGCCTGTATTGCGTTTTGCAAATTTATACCAGGATGTAGGTTTAGAGTGTTCTCTCCCCCCCCCGGCTTCACCACCACCACCCCCTCCCCTGAAAGAAAAAGAAAGTTTTTCAAGTAAGTGTCTGCTTTCATGAGCACAAGTGATTGAGGCTCACAAACAAAGCTTTGTTTCTAAACTCACAGATGTACAGCCCCGCCGTAGCTTTGTCCTCCTGCCCCTGAGAAGCATTCATAGATTTCTATTAGAGCACAACATTGGATTGTTTGGAAATACTTTTAGAGTGGACATCCAATAATAACCCAAAGCTTTCCCAGGGCTGTATTTTTCACCCAAGAGGAGGAACGAAAGAAGTCTTTTCTGCCCAGATATCTGATAAAAAAGGAAGTAGCCTGCTTTTTTCCTCTGTGCTTTCCTCATGATTTCCCTTTGTGAAACATCCTGAGAAACTAATGAGACTTTGAGCTCTTTAAATCAAAGGCAGCAATAATATTTGACACTCTCAGGGAGGCAACACAAGATTAAGTGTTGATTTAAGGTCATTTTTAAATTGATTATTTCCTGTGACACTGTTTATGTCTGGATATATTTTCCAAAACTGTTAGGATAATGTCAAAATATGGTTGTGCCAACCTTAGAATTTGTGTGAAAACCAGAAAACACCTGTTATCATGTATGTACAAATATAAAAATGATTAGACTTAAAAGGACAGTTCATCCCAAATTGTGGCCTGAAGTGCTCTTCATCCATCCAGGTAATTTTGGTGTGAGTTGCAGAGTTTTGGAGATATCAGGTGTAGAGACGTCAGCCTTCTCCCCAGTATAATGGGACTAAATGGCACTCGGCTTGAGGTGATCAAAGCGCCAAGAAAGTACATTTGAAAAACTCAACACCAGTGTCTCTTTCCAAAAATCATGACTCGATTACACAAGATAATTCACAGACCTTGTTGTGAGCGGTTTCATGTAGGAACTACTTTCTTTCTGCAGCAGAACTACTTTCTTTTTCTACTAGAAGGAAAGTAACTGCTCACAACATGGTGTGTGGATTATCTTGAGTAACCAGGTCATCATTTTTGGAAAGAGACACTGGTTTGGAGTTTTTCAGACGTATTATTTTGCCTCTTTGAGCACCACAAGCTGAGTGCCATATAGTCACATTGTATTCGATAAAAGGCAAAAATCTCTACAGCCAATATCTCCAAAACTCTACTTTTTACAACAAAACTATCTAGATGGGTAAATAGAACTACAGGTCAGGGGAAAAAATATGTCATTTTGATTTTGGGGTGAACTGTCCCTTTAAATCAACAACAGTCAGAATGCATGATGGTTTATGTTAATGTACTGTAAGAAATAATTCGCGATTATGCTTCATTTGTTTCTGCAGTGATGTTTGAGGTGGCTCTTATGTTTCGCTGTACATTTATTCATTTTAATTGCGTCGCGTTCACACATGCACAACAAATTCAGTTCATTTAGCTACAGACGCCAGTATTAGTCCAATCAAGTCTATTAAGTCTGGTCCAGTCTGTGTCATGTCGAGGCCTCTTGTCATGTTTCAGATGTCAATGAGTTGTTGGAGTTAAATTTCACCTCTAAACTTCTCAGATGGTTTCATTCAATAATAGTTTTATTAATCATCTGAAAGCAAAGATTAGAGAAAAGAAAAGTGTCATAGAACATTGTTTTTTCTTCTTTAGAACTTTGATAATCATCTCATGACCCCCTAAAATGTTTCTTGTGACCCTTTTGAGGGGCCTGACCCTCAGGTTGGGAAGCACTGATCGACAACTGTATATAAAGTAGTTGAATCTCCACAACAGTAAAATATTACGTGTGCATTAATGCACCAGTATTAAACTGCACTGAGTTTGAATTAGACTGATATCAGTCACATAGGAAGAGGTCACGGAGATAAAAGACGTTGACGAGTTGGAAAAGAGATTTTACATCAAGACAAATTAATTCAAAACCCATAAGTCCACATGAGTCGCTAATCTTTTAACAGTTAAAAAAGTCCTTAAAAAACCCATAAAACATCTTAAACATATTAAACAAAAAATACAAAATCCTAAAAAAAAACTAAAAATCTTAAACTGTGCACTAAAAATCATGAAAATCTTTCAAATCTATTACCTTTAATCCCTTTTAACTATCTAATAATGTTATATATGTCAGTCACAAGAGCCTTTTTTCTGCATAACTAATACTTTTACATGATAGTCTAAAAATATTTTATTCGTGATACTTCTGTACTTTCACATAGATGTTTTAATGAAGAACTTTTACTTAAAATGGTGTAGTTTTGTTTGTACAAGAATGTGTGTAGAGTACTTCTGAGTGTTTCTTCCACTTCCTCTTGAAATAGCATCAAAATGGAACAAAATTTTCCAAATATGTACACAAATATACTTATTTTGCATGTAAAATCTGACTATAGTTAACATAAAAACTGTTTTTAAGCACAAGTAATACACTTCTACACTACAGATGACAACATAACTTCAAGAAAGTCATTTATTTTTTATTTAATCTTAATTTATTTTAGTATTCAAGGGTATAAACAGTTCACAGCTACTGAATACAGCGTGGTGTACCAGCCAGAGATATAGTATAACATACCACAACCTAAACTTTAAAAAAGTGCTAATGCCAGACTTTGTACAACTACAGCACAGGGGAAAACACACACACACACACACACACACACACACACACACACACACACAGAAGGACAGTTCTGTCAGAGTTAGATGACAGAGGAACAATTATCCCTCTAATTCTCTTGTCGATACAGTTATGTCTTATGTGGTCGATGGACATGTAGTTGTTATCCGTGATCGATACTGAAACACTTCATAACACATCTGAGCGTGATAGAAGCTGATATCCTGCGCGACACCTCCTGATCCCCATTTAGCTATGATTGCAGGCGTTGGCGTGATTCTGTTTGGCTGCTTATGGATTAGCTACTTTGGCCCCTGAAGTGGCTGCAGTTGATGATGTGATTAAATCAATGATCATCTCTCCCAAGGCTCTTTGATTCGTTCTCGTTTGGCTGCGCAGCAGAACACAGACGACTGTCTCAGCAGCAGTGGGACAAATTACACAGGGTGCACTCCAAAGGCATGATGCGTTCACTGACACTAAATATATATTTTAAAAAGGCTGGAAAAAAGAATTATTTTTAAAGGTGTGTGTACAGTTTATTATGTACAAAGTAAGAGTCGTGTAATGTTTAAGACATTTGGGATTTTGAGGAATCTTAGCAGTTCTCTGTGTGTGATTCGATCATGTAAACTCAAGGTTCACTTGCTTGGTTTTCACAGCTTTCAGTCACATCTCATTGTCTTCATCAGTGAATGAATTTTTAAGATATTTTCAGAATTTTTCGATTATTCAAGGAGTTGTTTTTTTGTAAAGAAAATTGTATGAGTTTTGGTGGTATTTTTTTAGAATCTTTAATGTATTTTTGAGAGTAATAGGATTCTTTTATTAAATGAAGATTTGTCGTTTTGGGCAATTTAAGAATTTTAGGGATTTTAATGGCTTTTAAGGTATTTTTTCTTTTATGCATTTTACGCTTTTTATGACTTTAGTTTATTATTTAAGACTTTTAGGTTTTTGTTTTTTGTTTAATATTTTTGAGAGAAACAACTGCTTTTAGATTTTTAGGATGTTAAAGGATTTTTTTGGGTTTTTAAAGGACTTCTTAAGGGGTTAAAGGGGTTTAAAGGTAAAGGTTTTTTAGTTCATTGTTTAAGATGTTTAGGTTATATTTTTATTTATTTATTATTTTATTATTTTGTTTCCCTCAGGATTTTTAGGACGTTTTAGAATCTTGATGACTTTTTAGAGGACTTTTAAAGAGTTTAAAGGGTTTAAAGGTAATGGCTTTTAAAGATTTTCAGGATTTTTTGTTTATTATTTAAGAGTTTTGGGGGTAAATTTTGGTTTCTGGGGATTTTTAGGATCTTTAAAATTGTGATGTTTCTTTAAAGGGCTTTAAATTGTTTAAAGGTAACAGATTTTTAAGATTTACAGGATTTAAAGATATTTGCCAAGAAAGTTTTAGGTTTTCATTCCAGATTTTTTTGGGGGGACTATGAAGATGTAAAGGGACTTGGGGGTCCATGGGTTTGAACACATTTGTCTCAATGTACAATCTCTTCTCCAACGTGTCTGCTTCTTTTCTCTTTGTGACAGATATCAATTTAATAACAAAACTAATTGGAGTTCAATGCTTTTTACTGATATTTGCTCCTTTATTGGACTTCATGAAAAGAGTTATACATCTAAAATGTTCTAAACACGTGACACTTTCTAGCATTTCTAAATCTATTCCAGTTGTTTTACAGAGGTAAAACATTTCTTTACCACCACAGACGATGAGTGAACACGGCTGCAGCTCTGCCTCAGTTGTGTCTAGACTACAGGAAATGCAAAATTGCATTTGTTTACAGGCACGCGGAGCTCAAAGCGGGTGGTGGTTTAAAAGTGCAGCACGCAGCCAGAGAGGACGGCAGCGAGCTGGAGAGGCTGCAGCGAGCAGGCCGGATGTGACAGCATTTGTCTGCAGGCAGCCAGTGAGGCTCAGCCCAGGATGTGCTGTAAAACTGCTGTAAAGTAGATTGGACTCTTTTTACTGTTTGTATCTCATGACATTTGTTTTTTTTTCTCTCTCTCTCTCTCTCTCCACCACCCTCCTCCCCCTCCTGCCCCACTCGCCCAGCCTCGCCTCTCTTTGAATGGACTGTTTGACGCACATGCTGCCATTTTGTGGCTCGGTGGCTGCAACAGAACAAGGATGTGAGGCAGGTAGAGACAGATTTATTCTTTCTTTTTCTTTCTTCACTTCCTTCCTTCTTTCTTTCTTTCTTTCTTTCTTTCTTTTTTCTTTCTTTCTTTCTTTCTTTCTTTCCTTCTTTCTTTCTTTCTTTCCTTCTTTCTCTCTTATTACTTTCTCTCTTTCTTTCCTCTGTAAACACCAGCTCAGTCAAAAAGGGTCAACAGTATCCTGATATTTGCCTGTTCCTCTGCCTCAGGACCAGACATAATACAAACACAGCCCTGATGACAGATGTTGTCAGCTGTCCGGCCGTCCGTCTGTCTATCAAGCCATTGATTATCCTTCAGCAGGAGGTCATAAATGACCCGTGATCATCTGGCTGAAAAACATATTCCCAACATCTGACCTGTAGAGGTTAATCAAATAAACCATGCCGGCCCTGTGGAGCATGACTTTGCAATTACCCATGACTTGCTCCTCCTGTACCGTGTTTTATTGCATCATTAATACGTGGGAAGCCGGGGTGACGACTGAGGTTGACGGCAACCCTAAAAAACACTGCTTGGTGTGTTTACTTACATTAACTTACAGGGGAAAAATGCTACCAGGCACCAAAACATCTGATCTTTTCAAAGAGAACATGAATGGAGGAAAAACAAAAATAATGCCCAAGAATCACAAGTTTACTGTCTATCTTAACTCCAATCTTGACAGTGCCTTTGATGCCAAGACATTTATTTACAAGGAGACAAACGCATCACCTCCACATCTGCTGTGCTGGATGGGGATGTTGTAACATTTAGGACAGTGTCAATAAGATGTTAATATCAGGGAAAAGAGGGTGGGAAGGATTCAGGACAGCTGTCATGTTGTTTCTTCTGCCTTCAGTGCCACCTCTTCACTTTGTTTGGATGGAATTAAAGACACTAACAACCTCAGACGCCAGTATTTCAAACCTTTTCATCCTGATCAGAATTATCCAGATGTTTTTTTATTTATTTATTTATTGCTATTCCAGGTAAAATTGGAGTTGGAGATTTTGTCCTGGTTTTCAGAAATTATCTTTCTGATCCAGATACCACAAGATCAGGATTGCAAGATCTAGATTTTCAGTCTTCGGATAGGTTTCCATCTGTGGGTCAAAATAACATTTCATTTGAGTTGCAGTGACCACGGTGACCACTTCAGATATTATGAAACATGATGCAGGGGAGAACTATGGTGAACATTGTTGAGGAGGAAGTAATGTGAAAATCTTGTTTTTGCACCTGTCCATTTTTACAAAACAGCTTTGTGTTCGAATTGAAAGTATTGGTTTATTAGTTAATTGTTTAATTTAGAGTAGATATTGTTTTGGCATGATCCGTGTTACTTTAATATGCAAGAAGTCAATGAAAGAATAATTAAATACATCCCATGAGCCCTACACGTCTCTACATCCATCTTGAACTGATGCTGATTCCACCTTAGAGTTTTGAAATACGCCCCGAAATAACATTTAATCTGGACGCTGGGTAGGATTGGATCACCAAATCCATATCTCAATTTTACTGAATCAGAATCACATCTCCTGGTTCAAAGTTTAAAAGTTTTGAAACACCGGCCCCACAAGAACAATTTAAGAAACACAGGCAACACTTTGCATGTTTTTCCAAAGGAAAGAAATGACAGACTTATGGACTTACAAGTGAACACTGGGGAAAATGTGGGTTTTTGGTGCTCATTTTTAAAATCATTTGCACATGAGGTTGAAATAAATAATTATTGAGCATTGGTCCTGTCGACATATACCATATACACTGTCCGATATGCGCCGATATGAAAACTTTTTTTCAAAACCTCATGCCGATTATTTTTTAATTTTATAGTCAGAATTGAATGTATATTAGATCATTTTTAAGCTTAATATATTTATATACTTTGCTGTCTTTGTGTTTTTCTTTTCTTTTATAATTATTTATACTTAAAAACACAGGTGAAATTTTCCAGTTTCAGTGACCTGATGACATTTAGGACAATAAAGTTTATTGTTAAACTGTAAAACATCCTGCCTCCGTTACGTCCTGGTCACAGATGTTTGATAAGCACATATGAGGGACTGTGTGTTTATATATTTTATATTCTGTTTATTATACTATCATCATAAAGAACATTGGTTAACATATCGATAGCAGATTTTTTTTTCTCCCTAATATTGGCTTCAGCCCCAACAATCCCAAATCAGGCTCTGATATGTCGTGAGACAAATTAAAGAAAAAATCTAACTAAATGAGAGGAAAGAACATGTTCGTAAATAAGTCATAAATTTGACAGCAAATTTCAAAAACTGGTCGAACAAAATATAGAAATAAAAACCTCAAACCACTGGAGTATTGAGTTATAAAAATGTTGGCCTAAGATGTGGCACAGATTTGGTTTGTTCAACAGTTTGGCAGCTAAAACATTAAAATCATAATCCCCCTTTTGTCTTAAGATACACCACAAGGGGTCCCTGGTGATTTGATGAGCATGACACTGATTTGAATTTATGTTCTCCACAGCCATTTAATCCATATTAAAACCAGATTTTGCACCAGTGCTCTAGACAAAACTCTCAACCACCATCACTAAAACACCAAATAAGTAAACATCTTTGTGAAGAATGGAGACATGCAGAATCAGTGCCACAGAGAACTGAAGCTGCTCTGTCTCGCTGTTTTTTTTCTTTTAATTTGTCACCACTCTGTATATATTTATATCATTATTTCAGTCCAACTTTATTATCATTAAACGCACAACAAAACATAGTTTTGCTGTTCCGAGGTAGTGCAACCAGCTAAACATAATCAGAAAGTATAAAGAATAGTTAATACGGATGCTTGATTAATATCAGGGCCAATAAATGATCGTTCAATAATGGGAAATTATTAGTTATTTGTTATTTAATTATTAGACAGATTAAGTGAAAGCATTTAATTTGAAATTTGGGCAAAATGCTCTACAAACGGCAAGTACATTTGTGAAGTTTTTTAAAATTAATTTACTATTTTAAAAAAACAAACATTTAAAGAGTCAACTATTTTCGTTGTCGTAGTAACACCAGTCACATTTGGTTCGGTCAGAGCTGCAAATCATCCATCTTTGCTCACTAAACCTGAGCCTGTCTGACCTCCAGGTGTGCAGAAACTACAGGTTATATGAACTTTAAAATACAAAAATGTGAAATTATCGGTTATCTGTCTCGGCCATGAGAAGCAGGTAATTATGAGTTATGAGTATCGACTGAGAAAAGATCATATTGTGCATCCCTAAAGGTGCAATATTCACTGAGATAATTTACTTTAGAATACACTTTTTACACTCCTATGAAGAGTTTATTTGCAAAAACAGACGAAGGCCATTCTTAAAATGTATAAACCAGTGCCAGTTTGATTGATACTCCCTGGTATGCACAAATAAAACATGATTTGGGAAAATAAATCAGAACGGAGATACTCGTTTTTGCTCTCCCTGTTCCATTAACAGGTTTAGCAGAATATTAAAACTCCAGAAATGATCAGTCGGTTGGTGAATGTCAGCATTGGAGGAAGTATTCATGTGTTTTAAGTAAAAGTACCACATGGTAAAAATACTCCAGTACAAGTATATAATAGTGTGCTAACATGGTCTGTGTCAGTGTTTTACTGTTACACTGTAAAATGTGTGTTTCAGTACTTAAAGCTTTCTGCTTTAGTGACGACAGTCTATTTTTGTGGATTATAACTACTTGAAATTACATCCTGTTCCCTTAACTTGCAGTTCTTATTTCAGTAACAGCAGGTCAGTTAAGTTTCTCTTAGTTGTGTCTGTCTGTCGTCATGACATCATCCATGACTTTTCCGGATTTTTCCATCTGCGGTTGAGCCGCCATTTTCTCTTGGTGACTCAAAAGAAGGTACGTCTATACAAGACTTGACATTTTGTGATCAATCGTATTATATTTGCGATTGTGTTGTTTACGAAACCAGATATCGTTAAGTCGGTGAGCATTAGCGATCGTGTTCATTATATTTTTACAAAATGAAATGACACACCAAGCTTACTATAAGAAAAAATACTTTTCCTGAAACCACAGGTCGACTACTAAGTTGTTAAGGAGCAGTATTTTACTTTTAGATTTGTGTGTTTTTAAGTTGGTCAAACAATTCTCTTGTTTTTCCCAGTGTATACATGAAGCTTTTGGATTAATATCACTGCTGCATTGATGCGTATGTTGCATTTTACTGCTTCAGATGTTTAAGCTTGAGCTCATTTTAACTACGTCATTAACTGTTGGGTAGTTCAACCTACAGCAATGCATCATGGGCTATAAGTTCATCATATGTTTGCAGCATCGTTGTCCTGTGAGAACCACATATCTCAATATTCCCTAACATTTTCCCTCTGCGTAACAAACGTCAGTACCGTGAAACCACTTTAACCCACAGTTTTTGTACTTTGCCCCAAGATAGAAAGTCTTTAGACCAAAATATTCTTCTCCACTGTACTGAAAATCCCTCCGGAGCCAGATCCTGAAATGATAATTCTGGGAATATCAGAGGCTTTTAGAAAACTGAAAACTCAACAACACTTTGTCTCCTATGGGCTAATAGGGGCTGAAGAACTTAGATTTAAATTTTGGAAAGAGGCCGAAGCCCCTCCAGTGAACCTGTGGATCACAGAGCTGAGCTGATACACTCCACCTAGAGTGAATTAGGTTAGATGGGTGTTCATCTTTCTTTCCCTTTTTTCCTTTCCTTCCCTCTCCTCCCTTTCTTCCTTTCTTTCCTTTATGTTATGTCACGTCTGTGAGTTTTGTAAAAACCTGTAGCAGTTCCTTGTTCTGTATAAATTTCAAGCTTTTTGTGCGAACGCTTCTAATATGAAACAAATAAGTCAACTTTTCATGGTGTTAGAAAAACAGCCCCGTTTTCAGTTTTGTGACGATGCATTTTCCAGCTAATCAAAGAGGGTTTTTAAAGAGTTTATTTAGCTTATAAAATAGGATAATTTTCTCAACTCATAAAGGAACACTGCATACTTCAGTTTAAACCTTAAGAACTAACCGATTCTTTCCAAAATTCAGATTTAGATGGAAAAAAAGTGAGCTGAGACACTCTTCTTGTTAATCCACTTGTGCGTCACATCTAAAACACGTTTGTATTGTCCGTAGTAAGGCGTAATGTTCGCTGAGGCTTTAATGAATGAAATCAAAGAAGAAACGATCTTACCTACAATTGTGAAAGTCAGATCCTGGCATTTTGAGGTAAAACAACATTTTAAAAAGTCGCCTCTCGCAGGAGGCCCGAGCCTGAATGGGCAAACAGCAGCAGCAGCAGTCAAAGTGTAACCCTGGGAATGTGTGCCATCTTGCATGATAAATATCAGTGATTTGCTCCAGGCTTCAGACTGTTACTCACAGGAAGTCACTGTTTGAGTGGGTTTACACAGATGGAGACCATTCTTAGTCAACATTCACATAAAAATCAGTCTGGGCTCCTTTAGTTTCTTTTTTTTTTTCTCGCCTCCTTTTCATTGTATGTAGACAGTGGCGGGGTTTCACTCCTTTACTGGGCTGGGAGGCAGCACCTTTATTTGTTTGCAGGATCTTTGTGAGGTCTAACTTCAAATTTCACACAGATCTGTAACTTCACACAGACATGAGCAAGCCGGACCTCATTGTTCATTACGATTCTGTGCTCTGATGCACTTCTTTGAGACTATTATCATGAAAGAAACTGGTTTCACTTTCCTTAGATTTGTGCTCCCGACTCTGATGACGTGGCTGTGGTTACCGGCAGTTATTGGCCTGTTGGTCTGTGTTATGAGGGCGCTCTGTGTTTCTCCTGGTGAGTTTCAGGATGACTTTCCTGATCATTATTCTGTCCTCTGTCCGTCTCCCGCTGAGAGACCAGGACCAGGATGCTCAAAAACTTCACATATGTTGCTTCAACGTGTCACAGATGCCTGCAGGGCTCCTCTTACTGCTTCAACATGTGTTTGTGCCAGTGGTCGTGGTCAGATCTTTTACTGTACATCAGTAAAAGTAGAAATACCACAGTAGTACTCCATCACAAGTTAAGTTCCTTAATTACTACGTATTATCAGCAAAGCATATCTAAAGTAAAAGTTTACAATGTTGGGTAGAGGAGCTTATTTTAGTCATTTATTATGTTGTTGGGCATTTAATCTATAACAATGCATCATTATTTTATAAGCTGATGGTTTTATTTAACATCTTTATCAGCTAAGTAACTAGCAATGATAGCCATGTTTCCATTTTGGAGTACCGTGTCAGAAAAGGGTTTTTTTTTCCCCTGTTAAAAGGTTTTTTTGGGGAGTTTGTCCCCACTCTTTTGAGGATCTATAGGACAGGAGGTGTCACACACTGTTCAAATTGTAAAGCCAGCTTCTGATGAAACTACACTTTGTGTAGGATAGTTTATTTACACCAAATCAGTTAATGGAAACAAGGCTAATTCACTTTTTATTCTTTTTTGCAACATTTCACAATTTCGCTATAAATTTGCTCGACAGTTAAATGTAAACACGACTTATGACTATTACAAAAGTAAAAAGTACATGATAGCTAGATAGAAAGATCTACAATAATCCCTTTAGGAATCTGTGTAGCATTTTATTTTATTTTTTTGACTTTTTAAATCATTTTTAAAGGAGCTTAAAACTGACTTTTGTCTCAGGTTTAAAATCTTTAACTTGTTAGCTTCTTTGCATCAGTTTGAAAATGTAAATCAACAAGCAATACTGCATTTTACACTACTTTCCTTTTACATTTTCTATTTATCTTCTCAATGGACTTGATGTCATGAGAAAGGTGTCCTTCATATTCTTTGTTTGCATTTATACTAAATCTTTATCATATAAATCCCTTTGCAGTAGCAAAACTTTTTACTCCAATAAAGGAAGTCCAATAACTAAATACTATACTATAGTTGTACTCGAATAGTAAAGTACAGAGTATTTGAATCAATGAAGTGGACATATTTAGGTACAAAAACACAACTTGAAAATAAAGTTGTTTAAGATTAGTTTTCTAAAATCATTGCAGGGGAACCTCTAAGTGGCTCGTAGATTAAGTGATTAAGTCAACTGGACTATTTGTCAGAGTTAATAAGAAATGCTGTTTCTGTTAATGATGGAAATAAAACAAAAGGCTACCTGCTGTCAGTCTGCTTTGTTAGTCAGCTCTGAAAAGACTTCTTACTTTCACTTTGATCTGAACACTCCATTCATATTCAAAACAATTGTGCTGTCTAATTGTTTCTGGGATAAGAAAGAGACGTCCTGCTGGTACATTCAAGACTATCTCCTCTTTGTCTTAGCTAAGTATAAAATGTATTATACCCTTAGTTTTCCACTACCAGCGCTCAAAGGTTGTAATTAACTACTGTTTTATTGCATCCATCGTTGTAATTGGCATGCAAGTTTGTGAGAAGGAATAATTTCCTTTTTTCCTGAAATTTGCAGCTTTTTTGCCGTTAGGTTGTTGTCATGTAAGCTTGCACGTCAACAAAGTCCCAAACACATCATTATGAAACTTTTATGTGTCAGAAAACAGCGGCCGAGGAGGTGTTTTAATCTGCGCTCCTGTTTCTCCCATGCTGCTCTAAACGGAGAGATTATCTCAACACCTTCCTGAGTTTCCTCAAACAACAAAACTTAAAGGGATAGTGCGGATTATTATAGAGTGGGGTTGTGTGAGGTACTTGCAGATAGTCAGTGTGTTACCTACAATAGATGTCAGACGGCATCCCCCGGTTTTGAGAAGCAGAGAGGAGCACCAGCAGAGAAGCTGAGGTCTGTGACAAAAGGTATTTTAACCACTTAAAGAAATCCTAAAGAACCTACAGAATTCAATATCTGTTTTAGGGCCCAGCGATATATTGGACTGATATGGGCCATCACAGACATATTGGTATCAGTGTATATGTTTATGCACCAATATGGATTTCTTTTAACAGAATATACAGTATAATGCAGAAAACAATGCTAGGGGTGATTTAGCTGTAGCACATGAAGACAGAAAGAGCTTCCTTGCAGGTGAAAATACTGAGAAGACCTGCCTCTAATTTACTGACTGTGTTAAGATGTTCAGCAAATGACTGATACTGAACAGTACTGATTATTTATTCTTTAATTTCTCAGTGTTTCTATTGTACAATAGACCAGCATAAGTATATGTTAAAGTATATTCTTTAATGAAGTTTTATGCTTAAAAAATACAGCCTTTTGAGTACTGTTGCATAGCTATATTGGTGCAAAATCAGAGCATTGTCCACATAAAAAAAGATCTATTTTTTATTGTAGCTCAAATTTCACTATATCAACAATCTGTGAGTTATTCCCCACTAAAATCTGTATTGATTTTGGTCTTAATGCCATATCAATTGGGCTCTAATTAATTTAAGTGTGCACTATATTTAGAATATTTTCACCGCTCCCAACAGAAAAATGGCAAAATACTAGATACTTTAACAGATTTTTTTCTGTGTCTGAAACGCCTTTTGTCGCTGACATTGTCTGCACGTTGCTTAGCTTCAGTGCAGGTGCTCCTCTCTGCTTCTCCAAACTGTGGATGTGCAGACCATCTACTGTTGGTAATACACAGACTATTGATAAGTACCTCATACGACTCTA
>JAJHUR010100227.1:0-18365 GCA_027495735.1 Lutjanus campechanus | reverse complement strand
CTGAAACTCCAGGATTGTTTTGTGAACTGAAGATCTTCACCCATCTTCACATTGGCATAGGGGTGAGTACATATTGAGTGGATTATCATGTAGGAGTGGAATATTCTTTTAAAAGACTGATTTCAAGTAGGTAGCCCTGCTGTAATGGATGTTTCAAACGTTGCCGTGCTGGGCTGACATGCTGAGGCAAACCAAGGCAAGCCAGAAGAGTGACCAGTGTTGGTTGAAGAGCTGTAGTTAGATGGAGCCTGCTTCAAGGAGTAGGACCAGCAAGGATTTTTCAACTATTAGCAACTAGAAAAAAAACATGCCAAACGTTCAGCTCTTAGTACTGAATAGACGCTCAGTGACTCATCACGCTGCAGGCATTTGCAGAGTGTATGCAGTGCTCCCATTGGAATCAACTGAAAAAGAGCGCTTGCCACAGGATAAAATGCTTTGGTGGGCACAGGGGCTTAAGTCGCACTTCCAACACATAATGCATCAATTTGGGACAGTACAATTATCTTAATGTATGTACTTGTATGTTAAATAGCTCCGTGCCTCTGCAGGTAATAAACAATAGCAATAATGGAAGCAGTGTGTTTTCACTCACTTTCATTTTCCAAGCTGAGTCTAGCCCAGTTCTGATGCAGGGTAACCAAAGTAAAAGCAAGGAAAGCACAAACATGTTTTTAGTCCATAGTTTAACAGTGGATATTCAAGATGGTTGATGATGGTTGATGATGGTTTTATATTGAAATTACTTGAAACCCTCTTGAGTCTCATACAGCCAGTAAAGAGCCCCTTGAGTGTCCAAATTAAACAATAAGAGGTGTGACAAAATGTTGGTATTTAACCACCTGAGAATGAAAATGGGCTGAGATATTTTGTGTTGAAAGATTTAAAGAATGCAAAAACAACTGCAATACATTAAATCCAGAGTAATACAGTAGGTTTATCTAGGTTTTGAAATTCCAGTGTAATTGCCCATATTTAAGTGGACATGTGCTGCCAAGGCTGGGGGAAGCCAAATGATCAATAGCTCATAAATTTGTTTGAAGGTGGTGCCAATGCAAGATCGAGCTGAAGCTTAACTTGGAAAATGAGATTGTTTGACCCTCACTGGCCAAGCAGTGCAACATCCGTTTGTCATGCCACTGTCTCCTTGTCCCCTACATTTTCTTTCCTGTCCCCTTTATGCTGTTGTAGCTCACTTTTGTTGTACACAGGACAGTCAATAATGAATAAAAAAAAGAGAAGGAATTGGAAGGTATAGTGCAATCTGTTCAGCTACTATGCTTCCCCACCTGCACCACATTATGACAGGAAGATAAGGAGAAAGGGTGAGAAGAGGAGATGCAGGGGAGGAAGAAAGTCCCACATTCCTCAGCCGAGCAGTGAAATTGAAGGGGAAATAATATGAGGCGTGTCAAAATGCAATATCACCCCGTTTACCCTGATGTTTAAGCCCTTCCCTGACTCCAGTGCTTCCCAAGAGAAGCAGAGAATTAAAAAGGGAGAGCGATACGTAGTGAAAGAGGAAGACATATGAAAGCAGACGGTGGATGGAGACACGAAAATGAATATGAGGTGGAGGGAGAGGCAGAGAAAGTGCGAGAGCAGCTGGTAATAGGGATATAAAGAGTGTAATCTCTGACTCGAGCAATAATATTTAGCTATGGATGTGTGGAGGGTGCACACACACATTTACAGCAGTCTAGTAAATAGTTCTGACCTGAACAATTTCACAGCCTTTACTGCAGGTCAGGGGAGAATACACATGCACGCACACATATATGGATGTGCCTCCCCTCCATCCATCCATCCTCTAGCCCATTCACTTTTCGTCCTGCTGCAAACTTGTTAACATAGCTTGAGGGGCCCCAGAATAGGTTTGATGTGCCAGCAGCAGTCTGGCACACAATGGACGCGTTGCTGAAATATTCTGATAGAGGAGACTTATCGCTACTTGCCTAAATGATGCACAAATCTGAGCAAACTCTGAAGTGAGGTTTGGGGGGAAAAAATGAAGTATTCCCTGCCTGATAAGGACCAAGACACGCTGAGAGCAAAGACATGGCTATCTCCAAAGAATCCTTCATTTGTGTAACCACAACCACGCATTTCTTTATTCGCAGCTTCCTCCTTTCCTTCCTCTTTTTCTCCCACCTGCCTATAGCCTGCTGTATTGTATGATCACTCCTCAGTATAGCAAACATAGTTGCACTTTATTTTACAGTACACTAATAAGCTGTCACAAGCTGTATTTTGTATCAAATTAGACCAAAATTAGAAATTACATGTTCTTTATTAGTCAGTAAACAAACCATACACCTAATGGTTCACTACTACACAATTAAATAGGGTTATTGGGGACACATTACAACAGAACTGTATATTAAAGTCTATTGTTTCCTGCTGTTACACCCTTATTAGACTTAGTTAGAGGGTTATTTGGAACACATTAAAAGTGTACTGTAAACTAAAGGCATCAGTCTTGGCTACTTCGCCAGTTGTATGGGACCAGACAAAGATGGTGTGTCTCAAGTAGCAGATATGTGATTTCACTTTAGTCTATGGTGCAGCTGAATTATTGTGTCCCAAATTACCCTCGATAAAGTCTATTAAAGATCTCACAGTGGGAAACAATATACTTACTAAGTTTACAGTGCTGCTTTGTTCTAATGTGTCCTTAAATACGCTCTGATAAAGTCTAATGTGGCCTAACAGAATTCAACTTTGATTCAAAATATGGCTTGTTACATCTTATTACGTGAAAAAAAAAAAAAACTGCGACCACATGGCATACACAAATGAAATTACACACAGTTGCCACTACTCACATGTACACAGATCCACACACATGCACACGCACACACTCAGTCCCTGCCTGCATTAGGAGACAGTAAAGGTCTTACAGTAGCCTGAGGCACCAGGATTGCTGCTTAATAACTCGCCCGGGGCATCAACCTGACAACACTTGGTACTAAACACACAGACGTGGATACACACAAACATACACATGGACACAGACACACACAGACAGAATAGCCAGCTGTCTGTGTGTCTGACCGTCAGTCTCTTTATGTATCTTTCTCCCTCTCTCTTTCACCTCAAGTAGCAGATTTCTTTGTTCTGAAAGGAGGAGCTAAGATATGCTGTAACAAAGACAAGCTTTGGCATTGATCAAAACAATTAAATATTAACAAAGAAATCCACCTTGAAACAGAATTCCTTTTTATTCTTGGTTCATGGTCTCATCGGTCAAGCTGTGCACACAACAATCTCCTAATGAAGGTGGAACAATAGGAAGCTCTGACTCTTAGGCCAGAACACACAACAACACACACATGCACACACACAGTCAAACACACACACACATCCTTATCTTACTATATTCATGGGGGCCTGTCTGTGATACAATGCATTTCCTAGCCCCTTATCATAACCCTATCCATCATACCTAAGTACCAATCCTAACCCTAAAACCAAGACTTAACTCTCAAACAGACCCACCCCTTTTGGTCAAAACCCTAACCCTAACAACACACACACACACACACACACACACACACACACACACACACACACACACATTCTCAGCATGTCCAACTGGTTTAATTGCACAAATTGGAGCATTAAACTACCTCGTTTACTCAAAAATTGCTTTGATTTTGCAGCACTAACAGAGGAACAATATATCTGATTTTCATTAAAGAGGACCTATTATACTCATTTTCGGGCCGTTGTACTGAGTCTTGGACTCCTATAGAGCAGCTACATACAATTACCCGCACACAAAGCTTTGTAGATCTTCAGGACGCTGTACCTCTCTCTGCATCTCCTTGTATTTCCTGCATCCCGTGAAAACGGTCTGTGTAATTTACTCCACCCCCCAGCCCTCCTCCATGTACGCCTCCCGCCGAGCCCACTCTGCTGTGATTGGTCACATTCACGAGGACTTCCGAAGAGCTGCTGAGCGCTGCTGAGCCGCACTTCCTCATTTAGCTGGGGCAGAAGTAAACAGCGAACTTTACTACTCTTTACTCTTTTGAAAATGACAAGTTTTGAAATACAGCCATATGTGTTGGATCCCGAATCCGATCCGGAGGTAGAGACTGGACAGCCTGAAGTTTCTCCAGAACAGAGGTTACTTCATGACGTGTCTGAATGGTAGGCGTAGCTTGTTATTGTCATTACCTGTTTACATATGCAGCGTAAGGATGGATTTCGGTTTCAGCTAATCCAGCTTCGTACTGGCCCATGTTGACAAAACAGTCCCGTGTGAAGTGCCGTAGACAGACAAACGCGGAGGTATTTTTCTTTCGCTGGCTGGGAAAAAAGCAACTCTATCCACTTCTGCCTGGTGCTTGCCTCTTTAGGAAAGCTAAACAAAGTTAACTTTCCCTCACACCAGAACAAACATTTTCTGGGAGCCATTGCTCAAACGTGCTAACCCTGTGAAATCGTTGTAGACAGCAGAGCAGCGCACAGCAATAAAACTTCTGAAGCAGAGCGGGGGAGAGGGCAGGCCTAGAGCATATGCCGGGGCATTCCCATATAAGTAAGTCTGGCACGGATTAACGTCAATGCAACCTCCTGTTTAAAAAAAGACTGTAAAACGCAGCAGGCAGAGCCATCCAAAAGGGCTCCGTGCAGGGCTCACTTCCAAATGCACGAAACTCATTATTTGACGTGTTGGCATTGTTTAACACGAGTATCCAACATTGTAACATTTATAGGTCAGAAAAGAGGAAAAAGCATAATAGTTCCCCTTTAAGTTTCCACCAACCATTTTGAAGCAAAAGTACACACAAATATGCCCTTAAAGACATATTATCAGATTTAGAAACTTGTTGTTCTAATTATTTTTGTATTAGTCTGTTACAAGTTATTTTATTAATGTAACTCATTAGATCTTTGTCATTTGTGTCTTGGCTGCTTGCCAAACCAGGAGGCTGATGAGAAGGTCAGAAATACAAGTTGCTGCACATTCAAGCAGTGTTTTTCAGAACAAATATTATTATATGTTGCAAAATGAACCTTTGGAGTCCACTCTGGTTTTAGAAACTAGTGTACTGGGAGTTGATTGAGGAAAAATAAAATCAAATAAAGAAGAAAACAGGTATGTTTTATATGTTGTTGACTTATAATTCTGTTTTGCCATGCATAATAGACTACAAGAAACATAAATCAAAGAAATGCTTACATAGTATTTTTATAGAATAAAATAACCAGTGGGGTCCTGATTCTTCAGTTCATGAGTGTCAGTTAAGCTGTGCATACACCGTACAATTTTAGAAATGTTGTTCAACAATTGTCACTCAACCTACACTCAACTCAACTCAACTCCACTGTCACAACCTAAGTGCTCACACTATAAGGGTAAAGTATAACATAAGATGCTCTGTCAGCCCTGCGGATTGGTTTGCCAATTGTCAATAAAGATTGAAAGCTCTGAGGCAGGTAGAAGTTTGTTTGCTAGCAATAATGCAAATAAGGCATGAATGTGCTGCCTTGATCATCTGTGCTAGAACTTTTGAAAATAAAAGCCAGGGTTAATAAACTCACAGGTGTCCAGGAAGACGTGATCAGTATGGCTTGTCCATGTTGCAGAGAGAATTGGAGGTAAGCTAGCTATGTTTTACTGTCCATATCTTCCATCCATGCCATGACACTTTCAGATGCTCCGTTTACCACTTGACAAAAAAAACCATTGATGTTGGGGAATCATCTCTGGATCTGCTTCAAGTGTGCAAGATCCTAACCCTAACAACAGCCGACCAAAATTTCAGAATGTCAGAATCAACCATATGACTGATGGCTGTTCACAAGCAGTTGATTGGTCCTTGATCCCCCCTGCATAGCAAACAATGCCCAACAAAGCTATAATTCAGCCCAACTCTAAAATGAGTCATGCAGCTCAAAAATTGAATCAGAAACTGATTCAAATCATACATTGTATGCCCAACTTGAGTATTCAGATAATCTTGGTGATAGAAAAATGTCCATCTAGTCTTAAGACTCTACCAAAAAATGTCCTGCACACAGTGCATACAAGTGAATACTAGATTATGATTTACCACACTGCAGGTTATCACCTTCAACTGCAAGAACAGTTTGAAACTCTCATTTATTTTCTCTGACTTCAATGGACTCTAAAGCACAACTTTATACACTGGTGACCTGCTGGCACGCTACTTAATCATCCAACATCCGATCTCTCTCCGTTTGTCATTAAACATCAAGTTTCTCCTCTGGCTCACTTCCTTGCTGCAGCCTACAGCCTCCTCTTCCTGCCTAGTCTTTTCTGACCTCTGGATTTTTGTCTTTTCTCTTGAAGCCATTCCATATACCTTGACATTTCAGATTTCTATTTTGACATTGCTTTTGTAGTCTCTATATCCTGAGTTTGAATCGGACGTCTATCCAGTTGTCCAAGTATTGACCCTTATCAATCTTGCTTGAACTGAAACAACTTGATTTTACATAGTGTAAAGCTCGTCATATGCCCAAACGTTTCTTGCACACAAAAAATAAAATAAATGTGGCTGATCTTTTGCATGGACAGAGCAAATATGTATTTGTGCTTGACTGTTTTTCACAGGCAACAAGAGGACTATGAATTTCCAGACCCTGTGGCACATGTCTACATTACTTTATTAAGATTCATTTTTATTGCAATTAATTATCAGTCATTGGCTCAGTGTTCTGGCATAGATACACACAAGGATACACAGACACACACATAATCCAGTCATTACTGCTAAGTAGTTTCATTGTGAGCTACAATCATTTTCTGGAAAATGAGCTCAAAAGGTAAATGTGTTTCTATGGCAACAATAAATTACTTGAGATGCTTGTCTCAATGAGAAGTACATAGTGTAAACGATGTGGCAAATTTGCACTATGCCAATATTCATATGTTTTGGCTGTGAGTGTGTGGATTCACAAGCTCAATGTGTGTACATGTGCATTCAGTGTGCACAGTGTGTGTGTGTGTGTGTGTGTGTGTGTGTGTGTGTGTGTGTGTGTGTGTGTGTGTGCTTTTTATGAACATGTCTCCAGTCAAGCAGAGGTTGACCTCTGTTGGCCTAAAGTATCTCTGGACATTGTAGCTCTTTACCTGTTTAATGCTGCTTTCAGCCTCTGCAGAAGCAGCTCTTACTCAAACATAGAGACTTGCAGAGAAAGACAGAGAGAGAGACCATCTCTCTATTACACAAATTGCCAAAAAATGAGCTATCAAAATGGATTCATCTCCTTAATAGAAGAGACCACCATCCCTATCACTGTCAAAATCCTTGAGTTCCAAATGAGCATTAAGTAGGTCTCCATCTGCCAGCCTGTTCTGGGGTTCAATTCAGTGAACTCCATTAAGCCATAGAACACTCCTTGCCTAATCATACCGAACTAAATTATACCTAAAAAAAGAGAACAAAAGCAGAGAAATAATGAAATTCCAAAGTAAATGAGAAACATATCTGGTCTAATGAAAACCAGCTGTACTGTAAACCAAAAAAGACATCATTCACCTTTAGACTCGCTTAAGTGTATCCTGGCTTCAAGAACAAGTAGACTAGCTAGCCTGAAAAACCTGCACTCCTCCGCTCCTGTGGCCAGTTGGGGATCTGAGGGGGAATGCAATACCCCTTGTCTGCAAAACGACCAAAACACAGATTTAGAGGGGCTGTTTAGTTGAATATGTTAGTCTAGTCTGCCAGACTCATTGATCCTTTATCTGACTGAGGTTTGTGCAAGTTAGACTCTACAAGCCCAACCATGGCTCTGAAATATAAATAGTCTTGCTTGACTGTGTATTGCTAAATACATGTCACTGTCTGTGGTGCTGAAATAGTGGGCAGATTTGTGATTGTGTAATTGTGTAATTGTGTGTTTTCTCTCAGTTCCACCCTTCTGTCAGTTTTGTCTTGGATCGATTACATTCAACAGCCATTGTTAACACACATTTAAATTTTCTTAATTGAATTCAGAACAGTTACTATATCCTGATGAATACTGTTACCATGATATGAAATTCCATATACAGTGATACAAGATTTTGGCCATATTGCCCACTCATACTGTAGGCAGTGGTACTGGCAAATGGCTCAATTAATTTACAAAGCTAGTTATATCTAAATGTGTTCAATAATTTATACAAATACATCAAATCAAAATAGATAATGCCACTGCTAGCTAGCTAACAATTCCTTAAATCCACTGACAAAATTAATCAGTTTTTGAAATGCCAGTCAGGTTGAGGAGCTGGGGGCTAAATATCTTTTCTCATTTATTTGAGAGGGCGGTCCTTTTTTTAAATAATAAGTTGGCCTTCAGTTACAAAAGGTTGAGAACCTGCTCTTATATACGGCACTGTAAACCTGAATAAGTTAGCAGTATTTAAAGAAATTGAGGCAGTCAGTTGCCACAATTGTTTTGAGTTCATTCACTCAAAAGTTGAAGGTTATTAGAGTTTAAATATTTGGAGTGTTACAGTGAGTGATTAAGCCAACTCAAATATTCTGAGTACATGCAACTCAGAATTTTCGACATCCCTCTTTATGCAGTAAGTTAACAGAAGTGAAAAATGTTAAGCATAAAAAACACATTATTTCATAGTTCATATTAATTGAAAATTATGAGTTTAATAAAAATAATAAAAAAAGAAAGAAAATGCTACTGGCACTCAACATTTTTAAGTTAGTAGAACGTTTAAACATATTTTGAGTTTGCACTACCCATTAATTAATTTAGCCTTCAGTTTACAGTAAATACTAAATTCTATTCCATTTTGTAGCCTATAATATGCTCTATATGGCAGTGTCACCTTCATGATCAAAGTGACAAGTAGCAACAGAAAAAGTACAAGTAGTCATGTGAGACGAAGAGAATCATAGAGACGTGCTGCTGTAGCATTGCTATAACATCCCTATAATATTTATGTGATCATTCAATAGCATCTGTGCTGCTAAAAGTACACCCCCCCAGAACAAGCCACCTCTGTAACCAAATAGTGTTAGGGAAAGGGTAACCCTAGCCCTAGTCATATGTGTATAGTGGAAACCTCAGAGAGGAAACTTGTCTCATGTTTATGAGACCTTGTGCTCTTGCTATTTAACGCCACATTTCAGTTACACATGGAGAGCACTCACTGAAAATCCTATGTACTTATTCATGGCCGCACACACACATATACATCCTGTACAGCAGTCTGAGCACAAGCCACAGGGGTTTTTTTAGAGGAGAGAGAGAGATGGAGATGATGAGGGGTGCTTGAAAAGTACAAAAGACTTGCACAGACAATCCCATGATACTTTGAGAAAACCCAAGTCCGCGCTTGCTTTCATTTCAGATACAAAGAGAGAGACAGTAGAAAAAAGTTGAGCAAACTTTGCTGAAAGCCTAAGGCAAGAGACAAAAAACTACAGTGCATAAGCTACACCAAGTGAACTTTTCACATGAGGATAGATGGAAAATTATATTTCTTCTCTATGCTTTAGTCGAACCAAATCAAATACCAATTTATTTGTACAGTGCATGTGCTTTGAAACTTGTGCATGTGTTGGAACAGAGAATAGACTTCATGAGTTGCTGGGTGCACCTCATAATGAAGCTAGTGTTGATTGATGAGCATCATTGAGATCATGCAATATATCAATGGTGCTCAACTTTAAAGAGCTACATCTGTCTGTGCAGAGATAACACTTCCTCTCCCACACAATATACACATGTAAGGAACAAAATTGGGGAAATCCAAGTGTTTGTGGAGGTGTCCAACATACAATAGCCTTTTCTTTCCCCTTGTTTTCTTTTTTCTTTCTCTGTCTGTAAGTAACTCAGTATTTTATTAATGCATGATGGATCGCCTGAGTATAAAATCACCTCTCAGCTACAAATCTGCATCTGTCTGAAGTAGCAATGGGCACTCCTCACACCCTTCCCCAGTGTCTGAGCTGAAAAATAAAGAATTGCTGCTGGAGAGAGGTGGGCAAGTATTGCACGTTCATTCTTTGCTTGCATAACTCTTTGCTAAGTAAAGCAGCAGGGAAAGTAGAGGCGGTACACTACATGACTCTCAAAACTGGTGAATGTTACTTATACAAAGAAAACTCTCTGAATTGTGATTACATTTGAAATTATTTTTTTTTAACTCTTTAATGTCCTCATCCTTTAAAAAAAGGAAAAAAGAAAAGAAGGAAGAAAGAAAGAAATTTCTTTGTATTTTTTTCTTCCCTTCCATAATTAATTTTAATAATTAATTTAAATATACGCCTCTACAGAACAGTTGACATGTTGCTCCAAAGTAAAAGTATCAAAATACATTTACAAATAACAAAAAATAAAAAGCTAACTTGTTTTGGGACATTTAATTATTTAATAAAAAATGTAAATTTATTTTCTACCTTTATCACAAAATGTCAGTAGAGTGTGGTCTTAGACAGTAAAAAAAATCAAACATCTGACATTATTTTAGCTTATATATGATGAAATAACATTAAATGTATCATAACAATGACTGATCATGCGTTTTTTCTTTTTATTTCATAGAAAATTGTCAATTTTAGCTTAGCTTCACCACATTTACTATAAGATTTCAATCAAACCAAAACATACTTATGATATTATTAGGCTTGTATATATATTCATCATCTTATATTTTTATTTCATAGGAATTGTCAATTTTACATGACTCTTATTAGACTTTTTTGTTTTGTCAAGTTACATAATTCTGTCCAGGGAGACCTCTGAAACAATAAAAAATGCTTAAAAACATGCTTAAAACACAAAACATTTAGTGGATTTTTTGTACCTAAACCGAGTTGCAGAGATGGCTCCATTAGGTTAAATTCCACACATTTTTTTTTTTTTTTAAATTCAGAAACCGTGGGCGTTGTGACCTCTTGGATAAAGAGGAGAAGGACCATTCAGATTGTTACCAACACTAATTTGAAAAGCCAACATCTGTGATGGTATGATCATGGGTTACTGTTTTGGAAGTTTTGGAGCAACATATGCTGCCATCCAGACAACATTTTTTTTGTCTGGGACGTGTCTTCTTGTTTCAGCAAGACAATGCTAAGACACATTCTGCATGTGTTACAACAACATGGCTTCATAGAATATCAAGCCAGAATAAATATCATGTCTTTGTTTTCTCTGTACAATATTCTGTTAAATATAGGTATAAAATGATTTGCAAATCATAGCTTCTGTTTTTATTCATGTTTTACACAATGTCCCAGCATTTTGGAATCATGGTTTAACCTGATCAGCAGCAATTTGTGCAACTTCAAAACATCAGCCTTCAAGAAGTGAAAATGCAACACGCATTAACCGCCCATTTGTGTGCTATTAAACTTAAAACAGGCTAAAATTCACCTGTCTTTGGTAGGAACACATTAAATGAATCAAATTTGATTCAACCAAAGTTCCGTATTTGAGTGACACTTCAGTGCCCCAAAGTGTCTTCAAAGTTGATTAAAGTTGTTGTAAAGTTGTGACAAAAATATTTTCTTTCTCATTTACACCCCCTCCTCATTTTCTTGCCGCAATCCTTACAGACTATGGTAGAATTAATTAATCCTCAGTGAAGACGTGCTGACAGGAGCTCAGCCTTCCTTTACACTCTAATTGTTCCAGTGAGACTGAGACTCCGAATGATACTCATCTTGAAGGGTGCCTGAGTTTGTGTTAGTGGGTTGGTCCCCCTCGACAGCCGTTTGCTTGTCTCATTCTTGCTGTGATCCTTTGTTCCAGTTCACTCCGGGCTAGTCCTGAATTACTGTGCATATTCAGCTACAACTAGTATCTTATATGAGCATATGTGGTGTGCTTCTCATTATATTGTTTGTTTTGTTTTTTGTTTACTTGCAGTTCCCCATTGGCTGTCAGGTATTTATAAGACACAGGCACTAGTAATGGGGATAGGTCTTGCCTTAGAGAGTTGACATACTGACTTGGTTGAAAGAATGACTGTTAGCACCTTTATCTGAAGTATTGTACCTCGCTGTGAATGAAAACAACATCTTTCCTTTCTTTTCTGAAGTAAGCCTCTTTGTTCCCACTCATGTCCACATCTGTTAGTTTAGTAATGACCTGCTACAAGTGCCTGAATCTCCTTCGCTAAAGAAGGAGGATGGAACTGGCAGGTTGTGATGCACAATACCACAGAACAAGCATAAAGCTCAGACTGCATCGTTTTCTTTCCAGCTCTACTCTTCTGTCAGTACGTCAAGGTTTTTGTTGTTGTTGATGTTGCTGTTTTGTGAAACTAAGGGTTCCATTAAGAATCCCTTTCATCCAAAGGATGCATTTTGGAAGAAAGGTTCCTGAGCGATTGTTGAAATCCTTGAAGAACTCTTATGGGGTTATTAATGTCCTACCCAGAACTACTTGCTTCTGAAGAAGCCTTTTGGGGGAAAAAAGGGTTTGGAAAGGAAAAGACTAAGGTTTCCATTAAGAATCCTTTTTGTCCAAATAATGCTTTTTGGAGGAAAAGGTCTGAAAACATTGTTGAAATACTTCTTTATAGCATTATATACCTAAAAGGGTGCTTGATAGAAACCTCTTGATGGGTTCTACTGTGGATAAAACTATTGGAATATACAGTTAAAAGGTTCTCAGTAGAACCCCCTTGTTGGGTTCTTCTTATTACCCATAGACAATGAAGATTCTGGATAGAAAACCCAGAGAGGGTTCTGGGTGAAACCATTACACCATAGAAGGGTTCTCTGTGGAATCTCTCACAGGGGGTTTTGGGCAAGACCTTAAACATGGTTCAAAGTATATGAAGCTTCCAACATTTAAAAAGATTCTACTCTTAACTTTTGTAAATGTTTCACTTGGAACCCTTCCATAGACCTTTTCTTTTCCAGTTCTGGTTCCAAACCTAATTTTGAATCATTCTGAGCATTTCCACCCAAAATAAATTGGTTCAGAGCCAGGAAAGTTGTTTTCCAGCTGGAACCAAAAGACATCAGGTTTTCCTTGGGAAAACCATTGTGCAGCACCTTCTGTTAATGGCATCTTGTTTACAGTGGTTCCACTCAAAACTGGTGGAAACAGGCTGGTTCAAGAACCAGAGCAAATGTGGTAGAAAAGAGCCTTCAGAGAGTTCTACCTAGAATTCAGCATAGAAAAGGTTCTACCACGGACGAGAAAAAGGTTCTCTTATGGAGACAACCCAAAGAAAGCTTTATGATTCAAGTTAGCAACTTTATTTGTAAGAGTGTACCCATGATCTTTATTATTGTGACTATGCCTCTATACACAGATGCAGCCTAGACAGTGATGTTGTTGACTCAGACCTCCTTGAAACAATACATACCACTACAGTATGCTCCCAGCTTGAAAATTATTCATTTAAAATTCATTCTTTCTTGCCCAGCACCCGCTCTATAGCCTTAACTTAGAATGCGACGACTGTCAAATCCTCAGGCTGAACCCCACTGTCAGCATTAAATCCACTAGACAGTGCCCCATTGCTCTGTGCACTCGCGTACAGCAGCACCTGTACTCACAAGCTCACGCTGCAGTCACCTCAGAGATGTACGCGCACACACACAAATATGAACACGATCACACACACACAGAGAACATATTCAGGAGTGGCAGTTTTAAAAACCCATTTTCCCCTTGGTTAAGCAAGCAGCAACAACACTTGACTAATGGAAAACCCTGCTCCTAAATGAGGTCGGAGAAATTCTATCTTATACACACTGGTTGTTGTGAATTCTAATAAAGTCGCATTTTCATCTCCTGTAGGCTGAATTCTTACACTGCTGACTTTTGCCAGCAAGGCCATACCAGCTAGCCTACAAAGCCAGAAAAATCTTATGAACTGATCATACTGTGAGAAGAGGCCTTATTCCCACACAGAGAAATAGGAATAAGGTGGGTGCAGCCCATTTTCAGTTTTTGGAGGCTGAGGTCCATTGTCTGAGATTTACGAGAATTTATTGGCAGAATATGGCAGCAATGGAATATAATAATATATTTTCATTCATAATGACATTTGTTGTTTATATCACCTTGAATGAGCTGTTTATATCTACGGAATGTGCAGGTCCTCTTCCACGGAGACCACCAAATGGCAACGCCATGATTCCTCTTCTCTTTATATACTTCCTTTTGACTGCATTTTCTTATTCACATAACAAAACTTAAACAATACTGAAATGAAACGAAAAGACAATCGTATTGCTTTGCATCTATCCACTGGGTGTCCTTGTTATTGTTTCCTCTACTTCAGGACCTGTAAACTTGTTCATTTTTCTCATTCTTATTCACATTGGGCTTCTTGTATTCTTAAACTATGTATTAGTTTCTTCCTTATATATAGTGTTTCTCCTACTATATCCAGCCACTGTTGTGTAGCAGAGTCCTATCTATATTATATTCCAAGTTATTGCTTTATGGCAGCCAGTAAAACCTTGACCTAAAGTACTTATCTTCTTTTAGTATGGTTTCCTCTGCCAGATTACCAATGTATAGTACTGTTCAATTGTATTTCATACCCAAGAGTCTCTTGCTCTTTCTTCTTTCTTTGACATCACAAACCATACCTCAGTATAGCTTGGTTTTTGTACAGCTCCAAAATGTATAAATTATGTGTTTGGTCTGCAGCCACATGTCCACACAGCCACAAACAAGGTTGTTGCATGGAAAGTTGTCTATTCCTGACTCTTGGGGTGATTTTAAAAAAAAAGTAAAAAATTTCCAACAGAACTTTCTATCTTGCGTCTTGCATATATTATATCATTCATCATCTCAGATTTTACGATTCAGTTCAGTTTCCAGTTAAGCACTGCCATTTTTTTACAGTAGCCCAGAGTAGATAAACTGAACACTGGCCACTATTCGTTCTCCTACAAGCTTGGAAGAGGAGAGTGAGAAGAGGTGTTTGCAATCTGCAAGCTTACCACTAGATGCCACTAAACCCTACACATTGGACCTTGAAGTGCAAAGGTGAGTGTCTTGAGGAATTTTGCATTTTGCAATTGCTGGAATGTATGCATTTTCAACTAAACTTATCAAAACTCAATATTTGCAAAAGCATGAACTCAAGGGTTTAAGTGGTTCAGCTTCCAACGTTACTTTAAGCTGTTTACGAGGTTCACTATTAGAAGATAGGTCAGTTCAATACTCATCACTAAGACACTTTTCTGATTCACTTTAAGCTACAGGCGCATGCAGCACATGTGTCATATACTTAGTGACATCATTAATTAACCTGTGATGAGGTGTTTGCTACAGATTTGTTCTCATCCCGTGAAAAATAAGTGGAATAAGTGGTTCAGACCACTAGCGGGTACATAAACAAAACCTTTAAAAGGTATTGTGTTTTTGGTTGAATTGATTAAAAGTGGAGTTTATTAAATATATATATTTCCATGCAATAAGCTCACTCATGTTTTTAACAGCTGTTATATCATGTGCTCAAGTTTCTGTCTCCACCACAAAATGGGCGGCCACACAGAAACATCTTTATGACGTTTGTCTGACAAGGAGATCAGCACTGTTCTTCTTGTCTCCTTCCTGCAGTGGCTGCCCACTGTCTCCAAATGACCTGTTTTTCAAAATAATAATGCAAGTATGCACTTTCGACATTCATTTGCTCTTGGTCTGCAGTATGAACTGAAAGTCTCAGGTCACCCAATAAGTTGTAAAAGGGATGCAAGCTGTTGTCACATAAGAAAGTATGCAAGCAAAAAATGTGCCCCATCCATTGGGACTTCTTCACTTTGTAAGCGACGATACAACTGATCCTTTGTCATGGACCACATCTTTCTCCACCAGTGTCCCTGGTTGAGGAATGTACTTTGCAGCACAATTCTGAAATACTGAACGTCCGCTTGCTGTTACATTTTCTGATCTTTATCTGACAACAATCCCCATAAAGCTGGAGATAGGGGATGTGCAAAATGTGTGTGTTCCCTTGCACACTTTCTCATAATTGGGCTCTATACACTCCCACCTGTCATACTGGCTCCCACTGTTGCTGGTATTATCTCCCACTTTCTCCTGTCACTCTGTGTTTGGCCGCAGTGGCAGGGCTCTTGTCCCAGCATGTGTGTCTCACTGGCACTCAGGGTCTCTGCAGGGTCTTACCCATGACATGGCTCACTGGTAGTAAGAGTTATGTCTTTGTCGAGCTTGTCAACATCAAACAGCTGCTGCGTTGACCTGACATTGACCCTGCTATGGTCTTCTTTTCAAAGAAGTGAACACAATGAAGCCACAGCTTGCAAAACACAGTTGTCTTGCTTTTGTCCTGCCTTTTCTTTCTTGTCTTTTCTCTTTTTTACACTGACGTTTTCTTGTTATACTCATAAGTTACTGGTGAAATACAGTCAGTGAACATACAGACACATACACCACACCACACACTGGCTTCAAAATCAGGTCTCCCAAGGTTGGCATGTATGCTCCTTCCAAAATGTAATGCATTTGATGCTGTAACTGATTACTGGAGTGACAGAAAGCAGCAACAACAGTAAACAGACAGTTGTCAGATTTGTACCTATATGAAATAGACATATACTGTACATGACTGAGCACTGCAGTACATGTTAGAGCAAATAAAAGATATTGACTTAATTGCCCAAGAGGAATATTTGTTTTTACAGCAAGTTCAACTTAGAAACACACAGATACAAATACAGCAACACACAGACAAAGACAATGAGGGTTCCAAAAGGGTTCTTCTTGAAAGGCTGAGGTTATACCCAGAACCATTTTCTTCTGAGGTACCCTTTTTTGGAAGAAAGGGTCTATCAAGGGTACTTTGTAAGGCTTTGGGTTCCATTAAGAACCTTTTTCATGCAAAGAACCCTTTTTAGCAGAGAGAGTTCTTCGGGGATTTTTTAAAACTCTTAAAGAACTGTTGTTAAACCCTTGGGATATAAAAGGGTTCCCAATAGAACCCCCAAAGGATTCCTTGATCAAACAACTGGAATATAAAACAGTTCTTGGTATAACCCCTATGTTGGGTTCTAGTTAGAAGTTAGAGGCTTCCAAGTGGAACCTTTGGAAAAGGCTCTACCAGGAACAGAAAAGGCTTCTGCTGTAGGGACAAGTTGAAGAACCCTTTATGGTTCTAGTTAGCACCTTTATTTTTCGTGTAGAGTCCCCATAGTCAGTGAGGTAGTGAAAGAGTGGAAAAGATAGTATAAATGGTGTTAGCAGACTTACATGTAGGTGACCAATTTATAGCCCAGTCAGAGATAGGCAACACAGTCCAATATGATTCAAGATCAGATGGACATCATCACAATGCAGTAACTGTAGAGCTCACTGTGCCCTGTGCCCTGTGCCCTGAACAGATATAGCCTATGATGGTGATTTCATGGCATTCATCACTGCCAGGTAATGGAAATAGATCAGTGCAGGACTAATATAAAAGCACCTCACCACCTTTAATATTAATATAGAAGGATCCAGTGTCTTCAACTGCGTCTCATCACAGGAGGGAGAAGTTACAATGTGTTGTAACTATATTGGTACAACTTTACAATAAGGGTACCCTTATAAATGATTTATAATTAGGTTGTAAACACTTTATAAATCTTTAAAAACATGACCTGCTGATTGCCAAATAGTGGGCTCACATTTGTCTGCACTGTTAAGCCTCAGATCTCATTGCCTATTTAGCTTGCTTTGTGTTCTACATCAGACAGCATTTACTTGCCAGTTTAATCACATATTTGTTAATAAATTAGTAGCATTTAACCATCTGCATATCTCAATATGGTAATTTATTTGCTGTAATAAATCTAAAATGACCATGATATGTCATCATAGATTAAGGAGACGTGCTAAGTTGAAATACTCGCTTCTCTGACAGCAACGCTACAGCCACTGTGTCCTTCGAAATTTCTATTGTTTGTTTGCCCGTTTCATGTTTAAGTTAACAGTGTCACTTTATGAGTCATAAGAAATCATTAATAATCTTTTAGGAGGAATAGATGTCTTTAACAGTTAAATCGAGCAATATGTTAATGGGGTCTGGCAGACAGAAAGCAGGCAGTCATTGAACTCCAACTCCAGTCAAGTTACAATGTTGCACTGGTCTTGCACTCCTGCCATGTTCCTGCAGCCTGTCTGAGCTTTCTTGAGTCTGAGGGAGGACAGGACAGGGGAAACAACTTGCTTCAATCATAGAGCATATATTAATAATTATTAATTAACATTCCTCTTTGCAGCTTTTAAATCCAGACTGAAAACCTTATTGTTCAAATGCTTTTACCTAAACATTTAAAAAAAAAAAAACCTTATTATTATAATTGTATTGGTTTTTTTTTAGATTGCTTTATTATTTTATTTTATTTGTCTTACTTTTAAATAGCTTCACCTGTTTTGTGATGGTCTTTTTAATGGTA
>JAJHUR010100226.1:0-21157 GCA_027495735.1 Lutjanus campechanus | reverse complement strand
TAAAGCGTGAGTGGAAAGCACGAGGCGCAACGGATTTAATTTATTCAAGGTGTGTCCAAAGCCACCTTTGGCGTCCCACCCCCTGCGCCTCCAAAACAGGTTTCATGTGGAAATAGTTTATTTTATATGAGTGCTTGCAAAAATGTATACAATAAATGAACCGCAGGTGTCAAGCAGATACGTAACTGGTTATGTTTTACACTGAAGCACCTTGAAAATCCTATCTGGCCTGTGTTAAAGTGGTTTCCTGTCAGAAAAGGCTGTGTGACAGCGAGATAAAGTGCTGAAAATATTCTAAATATAGCATGCACACACATATATATCTATACACATATATACATATATATACATACACACACATATGGAACAAAACTGACAGTAAAAGCAATAATCAAATAATATTAATAAACCTTGAAATAATTTTTTTTAAACTAACTTGAAGACTCTTCCATAGATCCCACAGAGCGTGTAAACACCAGACCACCTGAATAGTCATCAGAATTTTGAGTTGCATTAATTTTGAGTTGAATATTGTATGATGGAAGAAGCATGCTGAGACAAGCTGAATTTCTGTCATTATTTTACAGAATGCTTTGTTTTTTGATATTTTTTTATTGAGTTTTTTTTATTATTTTTTTTATCAATGGGATATAATCAAACTTATTTTTTTCAATCTGAACTAACCTGAGTAACCTAAGTACCTGAAAGATCTGGGCTTTTTTGAATTGTGAAAAAGATTAAAGTAATAAAGGGGAAACTACAAAAAATATGATATTCTGATGAAATAAAAAATTTGCAGCCACTGCAACAAACACTCAAAGATTTAAAGCATTCAGGGGGAAATATTACTGTGTGTCTGTAAAAGTCAAATAAGAAAATCTGTGTTTTAGACAGAAAAATCCATTAAAATGTGAATAATGTTGCTGAATAATCAGTGAACAGTAAAAATACAGCTTCAACTTCAGGAATTCTTTCTCACAAAGATTCAAAAAAATTTTAAAAAACAGGATAAGATGTAAATATCCTTCAGCGATGAAGACACTGGCGATGGGAAGCTGACACAGAGGAGTTCTCTAGTGGGCGCCCTCCTTCCTTAACGTTTCGTTGATGAGCCCACGACGTTTCTGAAGGGCTCAACGGTGAACGCTGGCGTCTCAGAGTCACTCTCCTCTGTGTCACCCAGAGACACTGGCTGCTTCTCTCTGCTGCCTCAGACACAGATTTAATACCTGAACGCAGGCTCTGGCCTCTGATTTCCAGCTCTCTGAGCAACCTGGTCGCAAAAGAGAAAAAAAGGTGACTGTTGACATTTAAATCTGTTTGAAAGTGTGTTTTTAGGAATCACTAAATTACGTCGTTTGGATTTCTAACAACTACTGGAATAACCGTCAGACTTTGTGGCCGACTGGTTCACATTAAAAAAAGATTTTTAAAAATAACAGTTGCTGGCTAATTATAGTTTTAGACTCTAAACTGAATAAAGACGTGCAGCACTTCTTTCCAACTATCCTGTCAGAGTAGTGGAACAATTCAATCAATCAGCCATTAATCTATAAATAATCACTTACTGAATATGTTTCAGGAGTGATAAAAGATCTTATCAGAGAGGAGAGGATGTGACTTTGTTCTTTGGCATTGATGCACATTCATACAGAGGGTTTTAATGCCAAAAATGAAATATGTAAACACATAAATAATTATAAATTTACATTGATTTGTCTATTTGTTTATTTGTATAATTTACATATTTATACATTTATTGATTTACATATTAATTAATGTATTTATGTATTCACTTACTAGTACATTTATTTACAATTGTATTTATTTATTTATTCATATATACTTTAATTTATCCATAGTCTTACTCCAGCAAAATAAATACATTTGTCAACTTCATCCATCAAAAAATAAAAGTAGACAAATGTGTGAATAAAAGAGTAAGTTAATATATGAATTAATATACAAGTATACATAGTATACAAATATGTAAATATATAAATAAATACACAAATAAGTTACTGTTACTATATTTAGTAAAAATATCTGGATGTCTTTTTGCAACTAATAGCACTCTACAAATGTAGCATTAATAGAATCAAAATGTAAAGATTCACACATTGCATTTTCTTGTATTGCATATCGAATCATATCGTGACAGAGCTGAATCGAATCAAACCGAATCGTTGGTCATTTAAAAATTTCTAAGATTTCGTATCGTATCGTTGAACATCGAATCGGTCTCAGTCAGTGAGATACACACCCCTACTATTTACTGGTTAGCTCTGTTTAGACCTTAAATTAAAAAAAAAAAAAAATTATTCCTAGATTTATTTATTAAGTTGCTGTTGCACTACTGTTTTTTATACTGTTCTATGTAAATGCCTTCATTTTACAATATTGTGACTGCACTTTAATTTAAAAAAAACAACATATTCCTAGATTTATTTAGATTTATTTTATTTTAATTCCCATTTTATTTAAAAATATTGTGGCTGCACTTTAATTTTAAAAAAATAATTATTCCTAGATTTATTTAGTTAAATTGCATTTGCACTACTGTTTTTTATACTGTTCTATTTAAAAATAAATGGCTTGAAATAGTCTGAAACTATGAAAAATGACCTTTTTAAAAAATAAAAACCTATTTATTTATTGGACTATACTGACTGATGTACTGATATATTATATATTATATATATATATATATATATATATATATATATATATATATACATATATTGCCTCGTTTATTTAATTCATAATTAATTAATTAACTTTAATTAATACAGACTAACTATCTATTCAACTACAAATTAAATTCGTTTCTTGAAAGTGTTTTTGTCTCTAAACATAAGCTAAGCATCTTAATCACATTGCTATCACACCATTAAACATAACACAAAAATATATCAAAAATATGATGAAGCAACTATGCCTACAACTCTCGCGAGAGTTCTGCACGTTCCTAAGGAGACACGACCCGGCCCTGTGCTTGTCCACAGGTGGTGTTGATTTCCTGATAATAACATGAAGAAAACTACAACAAAACCGACATAAAACACCGTGTTTCTTCTCACAATAATGTTTAGTATTCGCCTTGTGTCATCCGGGTGAATTTGACCTCTGGACGTTTGTTTATTCGCCCCAAACAGTCACTGTAGCTACTAACTGTGCAGACGTTAGCATCTTTGTTAGCTCGCTAGCTGATATAACGTTAGTGTTTGTTGTGCGGTTGTGTGTCGTTCACCTTCTGACTGACTTCATAACTCACCACAAACTCCACTTCTTCGTCTTGTTTTCCTCCAGTCCCCCTCCTACCTCTCGTCCTCCACACACACGCCTTCATGAAGCCTCATAACAAGCCGGGATGTAGCGCGTATTAACCGCTCAACCTGAAATGAAATGTTCACAGCTGCCGCGGGCGCGTCTGCGCATCAGTCCAGAGCGAAGTCGCGTTTACAGTCGGCGAGACGAGCAGCCGTGCGTTTCTTCCATGGAGGACTGTCAGTGCGAGACTACTGTCCTGTCATCACAGAGGGAATAATAAAGATTAGCAAATTCAATAAAACAGAGTGTGTGTGTGTGTGTGTGTGTGTGTGTGTGTGTGTGATAACTCAATTGTGCAATATATATAGAATTTTTATTTACAATCAGATATTCTATATATTTTAGAATGTTGCACATTTTTCTACATAATTGTTATTTGCACATTTGTTATTTGTTATTTTTTATTTCATCCTCTATTTTTACTATATATAAATTGCTTTTTTATTTATATTTATTGCTGTAATATATTTGTAGAATAAGGCATGTTTTACATCATTCTTTTGCTATATTATTGGAGTAGAATGTACATGTTTTTACATATTTCTTGTTTTCTATTTTCTTATGATTTCTCTCTGCTTATATATTTTTCGATTCTTGAATGGGAGCGTCTGTAACATGACCAGTTTCCCCCCTGGTCAATGAAGTATTACTGGTACAACAGCAATAATTACTATACTGTACTGCTGTCAGTTTAAATTTATTTTTGGAATAATGTTTTAGACTATATTTATATTATATTATTCATAAAATGTTTTCTATGTCCTGGAAAATAAGTAAGTAAATAAATAAATAAATAACAGACTTTAAAATGAGCAACATAAATGAACCTTTCTTGCCCTTTGCCTTAAAGTAAGTTCAAAGAAAATGTTTCAAGGCCTTTTATATCATGAAAAGTCAATATTAGAATTATTATTTTGTTGATCTATTAGATATTAGATAGATCTATTAATAGTTTGACTGTCAGTCAACCACAAGTCCTCTCAGGGAGTTTCTTTTAACATATTCCAAGGCAAAAAGTGGAGAGAGTTAAAGACAGTTTTAGTTCATGTAGGTGGTAAAGTAAAAGTAAAGCAGCGCCCCCTTGTGTCCTGTATGGCAGTAACAGCAGTTGGGAATAACTGTCCACTCATTCATTCAGATTTTTCCTTGAATTTGTCCTTGTTTGTCCACATTTAGGAAGGATTTATTGGTCCAGTAATAAGACTTAATAGAACATCCTGGGTGGGTTCTAGATAAAATGTTTGGATTATAAAAAAGTTCTCAGTCGAAGAGAAGGTGGAAAGGCTCTTTATAGAACCCCAAGAGAAGGCTCAGGGTGGAACCATTACACTATTGAAAGCTTCTCAATAGTGTAGTGAAGCGAAACATATGTTCTATTCAATTCTAACCATCATCATCCTCGTGTTCTTCTTGTTCTCTCAGGCCAAAGAGCTGCAGACTCTACACAACCTGCGCAAACTCTTCGTCCAGGACCTCACCACGCGGGTCAAGAAGGTACAGTGCCTTCCTCTGGTTGAGAACACACATGACTGGTCATTTAGTGTCATTTTGTTCTGACATTGAACCCGTGTTCTGTGTGTTCAGAGTGCAGAGCTCGACTGTGAGGAGGGACTCGGCAACGTGGCCCAGAAACAAAAGATCTCCTTCTTGGAGAACAACTTGGAGCAGCTCACCAAGGTCCACAAGCAGGTAAAGTCACCAGACTATCACTACTCAATACTAAATACACACATTAAAGAGAAATGACATTCAATTTGCAGCACTAATACAACCCCAATCCCAAAAAAGTTGGGACGTTGTGTAAAATGAAAAACAATAACAGAATGCAATGATTCACAAAAACTCTATGACCTATATTCAGTTGAATACAGTACAAATATTTATGTTCAAACTCTTTAATTTGATTGTTGTGATTGTAATTTTGTTGTTTTGAAGTTTTGAAAGTGAAATTCTTTCCCATTCTTGCTTGGTATACCACTTCAGTTATCTGGATGGCAGCATATGTTGCTCCAAAACCTGTGTGTACCTTTCAGCATTAATGAGGGCTTTACAAATATGCAAATTCCACACAATTTATCAATTCAAGTAATTATGGATATACAATGTCAGGACCACAAAACTACTGTAGGTAACACACTGACTATGGATAAGCACCTCATACAGCCCCACTTCAAATAATCCTAACTATCCCTTTAAGTAGAGTACTTGAGTAAATGTACTTAGTTAGTTTTCTTGAATGTCCTTAGCTGGTTCGGGACAATGCAGACCTTCGCTGCGAGCTGCCCAAGCTGGAGAAGCGTTTGCGTGCCACCGCAGAGCGAGTCAAGGCCCTGGAGAACGCCCTGAAGGAGGCCAAGGAGAACGCCATGAGGGACCGCAAGCGCTACCAGCAGGAGGTGGACCGCATCAAAGAGGCCGTGCGGGCCAAGAACATGGCCAGGAGGGGGTACTCTGCACAGATCGGTGAGCTCGCAGTCAGGTCCACAAGACATGGACAGAAGGGACGATCAAATTTACTGAACAACTGTTTTACTGTTTTTTCTTCTTTGTGCCTCAGCAAAGCCCATCCGGCCGGGCCACCATCCACTGTCGTCCCCCATCAGCAGCTCCATCAGGGCCGGAGGCGTCTACAGCCACAACTGAAACCACAACTGCAAGTTACCCCTGTGAGTACTCTGGAGAAAAATGGATGAATGAATTTATGGTACAGTTGGTATCTGGTGAAGGTGGCTGATGAGGCTTCATTTCTTCCTGCAGACAGACCATAAACAACTCAACGCATGCCCATGGCCCCACCTGGAACCACAAGCCCCGCCCCTCCCATGGGAGCACCAATGGGAGGCCATCACAACAGACTGTCACCGCTCAGAGAAGCAACATCCAATCATCCAGAGTGTATATACTGATATGAGATGTAAACATATTTAATTTGCTGAATGTAGATATCAGAGGCCTCACTTACAAAATGTTTTGCTTTATGTCCTAAATTATGGTTTTACGGAAAAACTGACCAATCAAAACCAATTTTCTGTAATTATCCTGGTTCATTTGTACTCTTAAATATAACTAATAGAATAAATAAGGCGTAACATTTATAAATGAGGCCCTGAGTTTCTTTCTGATGGATTAAGACACAAATTAGAAATGTAGAGATTTGTTTCTGATATATGATTGTGACTATAAGTTTGTACAGCTTTCCAAAGCTTGAGGAGCCCGGCAGAAAAAGCAGACCTGTAGTTTTATGATTTAATCTTAAACCAGCATTCATTTATTTAAAGCAGCATCTTGGGAAACACAATCTTGCCAAGAGTGAAATGACAAGATTGATACCACTCTCACGTCTGTACGTCCAGTGTGAAGCTACAGTCAACAGCGGGTTAGCTTAGCTTAGCATGGAAGCCCAGCAAACATATTTTAGCCACTTAAATAATGTATCTTTGTCAAAAAAATCGATATCAGTTTAAGTGTATGTTATATTTAGAATATTTTCACAGCTTTACCTTGCCGTTAGACAGCTTTTCTGATGGGAGACTGCTGTTATATAAAGCCAAATATTACTTTAACCAAAGCCACCAGACACCATTGGCAAAATCACTCATTCTACCTCACAGAATCAGATGAATAACTGGTTTACCGCAGCCTAAATCTCTTAGTTACTTAGTGTTATTGTGTGACTTCGGTGAATCCAAACTAATCCTTTAAAACACTGAAGTCACACAACAGCATGAACAAACTAACTGATTGAGGCAGCAGTAGACTAGTGACTCACATGTCATGTTAGGTAAAATTAGTGATTTTGCCAATGGAGTCTGGCTGGTTTGGAGAAACTGATATTTGGCTAATTGGCGAGGTAATGATATTCTAAATATAGCGGACACTTCAAATGATACTACTTCAAAAAATCTGAACTATTCCTTTAATGCTAAGCTAAGCAAACCAGCTGCTGGCTGTAGCTTCATATTTTACATACAGACACGAGAATGGTGTCAATCTTATTATCTAACTCTTTGCATTTTGTATTTCCCAAAATGTAAAATTGTTCCTTTACAAATGTCATACTTTTTTTTTGAGGGGGGGGGGTTAACAAACAATGCCATTGCAGCTAAAAGCCTTTTAGTTTCTCACGTCGATAAAGTTGAAAGTTAAAGCTAGAGTTAGAGTTGAGGTTTGAGCCACTTTGTGCAGACAAAGACACACTGAGACAAACCTTGTTAAATTGCCAACGGGATTGTTGTTTTTTACTCTCGCTGAATGCATTTCTGTACTAATATGTTGTGTTGTCTTTGAAGTTGTCACTTTTTGGACATTTTCCCAGTTACCGGTACCCCCTTACAGGTGACAATCATTAAAAAAAAACAAGCATGACGAAGCTTCAGAAAGCTTCAAAAAGAATGTCAATGTGCTTCAGAAAGCCAAAAAAGGGTTTGTTCAGTGACCGTAGGCCTGGAGATGTAATCATCTTTCAAGAAAAGGACATTTGATTTTTTATTTTTTTTTCCAGGTTATAGTTGAATATTCTCACAGTTGTGGGACGCTGCTGTAAAGTTGAATATATTTGTGTATTGTACTGTTGTCCTGCAGGGACACTGACCAGCCAATCAGGCGTTCCCAGGACTCAGAACAGTACTACAGTCTGGTTTGTTAAGATATTATAGAAGGCTTCGGCAAAAGGTCCTGATCAGCCAATCAGAGACCTCAAAACATGGAGATTATGACTGAACAGTGGATTCCTATCCAAAAAAATAAGAAGAAAAATTTGAAATTAAATAAATCCTGAACAATCCAAAAAAAAATTCTCTCTGCCACACCTTGTGCCTTTAGAAAACACCCGAATCACCAGAATAACTTCCACTGAATCAAAACACTTTGCAAGGTTTTGCAGAATAACTTAACATCATAAATAAAGCAAAAGATTGTAATCAATGAGACCCCTTTATCATCTAATCAAAGATATATATTAAATATCCGTACTGCTTTTCTTCCTGCTGCCAGTTTAGCATGTGTTTGAATGCACAACGATACTTTTGTTTGCTGAGAGCGATGGTACCAAGGGCAACTTTTTAGGCAACAGAGCGTCAGGATTGTTGCTTTCATTGCCCCGGATGTTGCCAAAGAATATCACAACTCTGAGCCTGATTATCAGCTTCTTTATTTGATGTCTAATTGTTTGATTGTGGCTGTTTTTGAGCGAGCAGGACGGCTGCAGTCCCACTGTACACGACCAATACCTGAATGTAACTGCATGGACTAGAGCTTGTGTTAAAGGCATGCTCAGGGAGAAGGATGTTTGTGTACACCGTGCATTTACCTCATCATGATCTATGTTTTCAGTTTGGCAAAAATGTGGTAACACTTTCTATGACGCCCATGTCTATAATGCTTTATAAACATACCAACAACGTGCTGTACTCTTCTTATAGCAATGTATAATTATAAGCACCAATAAATATTCATAATGCTTTCTAACAATAATCATAACACACTATAACACCCATCTCTATTATGCATTATAATGGATTATAAACATACTTAAAATGTGTTATAATGTGCTTATCGCAATGTATAATTATAGAGGCACTCATAAAATTTCATAATGATTTACAATAATAATCATAACACATGAAAACCAGGCCTATAATACTTAAAATGCACTATGTGTGCTTATAGTAATTAATAATTGTAGTTATAAGTACTCATGGATAATCATAATGCTTTATTAACCATTATTATTAACTATTATGAAGCATTTTATGACTTTCAAGGCAAAGTTTCATAATACACTGATATGTTTATGTGTCTATTATGCACATGTCTATAATACATTATAATGGATTATAAACATACTTATAATGTGTTATACTGTGCTTATAGCAATGTATAATTATAGTTATAAAAACTCAGAAATATTCACGTATTATAATACTTAATACCTGTTGAAACGATGATATTTTTTCAAATTTACATAGAGCGAGCATTGACCACTCATAGTGACTTATAACAAGCTTGTAATGTGTCATATCTGTCTATACCTCAGGAATTTCATCACTGTACTTAAAGCATCCGATGACTACTTAGAATGACTAATATAATCACAGTCTAGTGAATTATAACAGTGGTTATAATGTATAACAACTATGAGAATTATAATACACTATGATCTTTGACAAAAGAAAATGTCAGTGAGTGACCTGCAGTTATGAAGTATTATGATACTTGACCATGTAAGTTATTATAAAATGCTTTCTAATGTGTTACAATTACTGTTATACAACATTATGAATATTTATGAATGTTTATAACTATGCAATGGGCACAATATAATGCAATATAAGTATGTTTATAATGCACCGTAACACATAACTGACATGAGTGTCATAATGTGTTATGATGATTGTATCAAATTATTATTAATATTTATGAGTTCTTATAACTTATTATAATGCATTGCTATGGGCACAATATAACACATTATAAGTATGTTTATAATGCATTATAGACATGGGCGTGATGGAAAGTTTTACCCAAAATGTTTTTTCTCCCCTTGTATTTTTTTGGCTGTGGCATCATATCTGAATATACCTACAACTGATGCAATTAAAGCTAATAAAGATATATCTATTTAACTTTCATTCGCGTCTCTCTCTGTCAAAATAAGATCAAAGGCTCGACTTTCAGATATCTTATCATGATATAATCTTTAATCCCTATACATATATTTCCCTCTGTAACATTGCACATTATCATCATCATCATCATCAGTTTTGGACAGAACAGACAGATGGGGTATTTTGGTCAGGTCACAAGTAAATTAATAAAAATAATCAATAAATAATAGAAAAATCTTCTTCACACAATCACATATAAAGTTCTACATATTGAATACAACAATGTAACAGGACAGTTAAACCATTGTATCTGTACAAATAGATTTCACATGTTTTTGTCACATATTTCACATACTTTATGATATACTGCACTTTTGGCCAACATACTGAAGGGGTTACAGATGTAACCATGGTTCTCTGAGTCTTTAAAGGTTCCGAGAGTGACGATGCTCATCGGTAAGTTTTCTCTTCTCCAAACCTGGGTCAAATAATATTTAACAACTATTTTTAGAGCCACTTTTGTCCTGTTTGGAGTAGCGTGGTGGTTTTGTTTGATGATAATATGATTAATCCCTATAAACTAAATAGTATTTGTCCCAGGTTGTGGTCTTTTCACAGGATCCTCAGCTTCAATAAGTTCCTTTTCCTCTCGCATTCATGATGATGCTGGCGAACAATATTAATGTCATAAAGCCAACACACTGCACACTTTTACTGCAGAGAAAAATGAAATCAGTTGACCTTAACAAACACTCTGGTGAACAACAAGGTCAGGGCTGGGTTTTGTTCAAAAAGCACCTTTTGACTGAGCCATCTTTGACGGAAAAGGCTCCAAGGCCGTGTCCATAATAATGCAGATAAAGTTGAAAATGTTTAGTCATTATGTCCAATCTGGCATCTTTTTTTACATTTTCAGACCTTTTCTAGACTGAAATGTCACAACAACAGTAAAATGTTTGAGCCTCTTACCGAGAAGTGGCGAGTCACAGTCAACTGGATTTAAGATTGTTGAAGAAGTTTCATCTCTCATCTGAAAAAACTTCTCTCTGACTGAATGAGAGCCTGAGGCATTTAACCTCTGTCGGGTTGTGGAGTTGTTAAGGTCACCTGGGCGTTGTTAGTCCACCTAGTTGTCCTATGAGAGTCATTAGACTCTAATGAGTCCAGGTGTGAACGACCATCACTCGGCAGAGGAGGCGATTTACATCTCCGCTGTCATAGGCACCAACTTTCAGCTCATTAGTCAAGTCCTCGTCTAAATTTAGCACAAACTGTGACCATAGTTACAGAAAAGCAGCAAAAATGCAAATTACTGACTGTTTCTATCCACCACTGTCATGAGAATAAGAGCTGAGTGCAGGGTTTGAATTACACAACAGCTTTCGGGGGAGCCCTGTTTTCTGCTGCACAGACTAAACATGTCATATGTCCACACATACGTGGAAGTGTGCATCAGTGTGATCAATTAAAGGGTTATCGTGAAAAAAGTTCCACAGTTATTATTTTAGATAGTTGGTTGGTTGCAGATCAGTTTTGAAGAGAAGAGAAGAGCAGTAAACACAAGGCAATCAGTGATTTTCCCATGAGAAAGAAAAAGAAAGTGCCCTTCACCTGATTTTTTCATGTTTGTGACATATTCTACAAGATATAAGTAAGTAGTGAGAGGTGTCATGTTGCTGTTATAATGCTGATATGACTGTCATTGGATTATTTTCAGTATTTCAGAGTATTTTTGCTGAAAACTGCACGGGTCACACAGAAAAACTAAACAAGACCCTGAATCTCTGGTGATGGCTGTGTGGCTGTTCTGACCTGTTAACATGGCTGCTGAAATAAAAAAAAACAACAGATAACACCACACAAACGCGGTGCTCAAGCGTGAACTGTGAACCAGCCATAAGTGTTACACTTGTTTGGGTTTGCTGATCTTTTTTTGTTGAGTTCTTCACCAGCCCCATTTAAAATAGTCACCACTGTGCACCACCTGTCCAGCATGAAATGTTGGAAAACTAAATTAAAACAAATTTCAATGGCTGCTGAAGACAGTGAGGCATCTACAAAGCCAAAGAGACTTAAAAATCTTTCTCAATAACTGGTCAAACAGGGACCACACTTCATTGTGAGAAGTAGAAAGTAAGAGGACTGCAATGCCCATGTTGCACTGTGTCTACTTGTAAGAGAGGTGGGTCGTCCACCCCTGATTAGAGGGCGTTAACTTTATTTTTAATATATATTTCAAGATGTATATTAGTTCCAAATGGTCGACTCTATCTCGGTCTTACAAGGTTCTGGATGATTGAAAACAGAAGATGAAATGCAGATTTTTATCAATTTGTTAGAAAAATGTCGATATTAACACCAGCAGTAACATGTTTCATCACAGTTCAACTATATAATTTAGTTTATAGCTCAAAAAACATGTTTAAGAGTGCAGTACCCCTTTATTAATTTATAGTCATAGTTCTGGAGTCTTACTGCCCCCTTGTGGTCAGAAACTGCTTGACGCAACTGCTTAACTGCTTAACTATTTCCTCCATTTTAAAACATCTGTTTGCTATTTACAGAGTAATTACACAAAAAGAAGAGCACCAAACATTACTATCTTGACCAGGATCTGATGGTTATTTTCCCAATTAATCAATTTGTTGTTTGATTTATGGAATATCAGCAAAATTGTTGCACAACTAATTGATTAATTGACTAATCTTTTCAGCTTTAAATTTCACAATCAGAGGCCTGACATGGTCGGGAAACGCACCTTTTTTTCACAGCGAGAGATTTAATGTGGAGGACGGCTCAAAAATTAAAGGACTAGTTCATATTTATCTGCATTATTGTGCACACGGTCTGACTTCGTCAAAAGCTGCCACATATCAAACCGAGCCCTGGTCATTCAGTACAGTTTCAACACAGATGCACACACATTCACATGCATCCTCAACCTTTCACACCACCACACAGCGCACCCACCCACGTGCACTCCTCACACACAGACACCCACGGAAACAGACGGCCAGAACGGCGAAGCTCGACATACACGGTGTCCATTTTTTTGTTGTTTTTACACCCAGGAGTCGGGGGAGCCGGTGAACTTGTTCGCCCTGTTTGAAGGCCTCCGCGTGGTGGAGTAGAAGTCCACGTAGTTGGTGTTGGCTTTGAATCGGAGCGACTGGCTGGCGTAGCCGTCGGGGGAGGATGGGGTCAGGTGCGCCGGTTCGTCCTCATATTGCTCCTCTCCGTAGCCTTGTGGGAACGACAGGCACACTCTGCTGTAGTTGTAGTTCTTCCTGTCAGGTTCGTCGTAAAATGGCTCTGTGTGCTGAGAGAGGAGCAATAATTACTGATCTGTCCATCTAATACAACATCTGGCAACAAATGACTGTAACAGGCTGTAAAGATGTAGGGCTTCAACTTCAACTTTCATTATGGATGATTGATTGAGTTATTTTCATGATTAATTGATGTATCATTTAGTCTATAAGATGGTATATATATCTATAAAAATTGTATATATAAAAAAGAAAGTCCTCCACACAAGAACACCCCAAAATATTCAGTCTGTTACCATGAAATATGAAGAAAACCAGCAAATATTGAGATTTGAGAAGGTGGAACAAATTTATTTTTGGCATTTTGCATAAAACATCGAAAAGATTAATCACTTATTTAAAGGGTGGGTCCATTATTTTGGTTTAGTGGTTGCACTCTTAGAAATAAAAGTGCTCACTAGAACCATAAAGGTTCTTCGGCTTATCCCCACAGAGAACCCTTTTTGGTTCCTGGTAGAACCTTTTATAAATGTTCCACTTGGAAACCTTTCAGACAGTTCTACTGAGAACCCAACATAAAGGGTCACACCTAAGACCTGCTGTGAAAGGTTTCATTCAGAACCACTATGAGAAGTTCCACAGAGAACCCTTCTATAGTGTGATGTTTTTGTCCCAAGAGTTTTATCTAGAACACACGGGGCTAGATCCCACAAATGGGGTTCTACCGAGAACCCTTTTATATTATGGTACAAAGAACCTTTGACAAAAGAGTTCTTTAAGGATCTAAACAATCCTTGAATGAAAAAGGGCTCTGTGTGGAACCCTCAGTCCTACAAAAAGCTCTTGATGAACCCTTTCTTTTTTTTAAAAAAAAGGGGTTCTCCACAAGCAAATGGTTCTGAGTAAAACCTCAGTCCTTCAGGGAGAACTCTTTTAGAACCCATATTTCTGAGAGTGTGAACAGTAGAAAAAGCAATTTAATGCAACAGTGTGACTGAATTATCAATGATTTCTTACCTGGGACCTCCTCAGATCTTCTCCTGACTGAGAAGAATATGTCCCAATGAAATATGGAGTTTTCTTCTCAGACCCTGACGTGGAAAATTCAACACAACACAACACAGACGAGAGAACAAATCAGGTGGAAAATGATGATTTGGTCTTAATCTGGCATCAAATTTGTGTTTTAATGAAGAAACACCAGTGGTCCGGACATAGATCCCTGAGGGACACCACAATACAAGCTTATACATACAAACCTGTGTACTGCCGTTTGTGTAAACTGTTGTCTCCATAATATGTGTCGAGTTGCATAGATGACTGTGCCCTCTGATAGTTTGTACTGTGCCTTCTTATTCCGAGCATCGCCGGTGAGGATGTTGCACTACCACCTGAAGAAAAAAAGAAGACAAAAACAAGAATTATTTTCTTCAGAAAGTCAAAAAAGTTACTGTTATAGATGTATATTTTCTGTCTCTAGAGGATTTTCACTCTGTTTTGAATCTGTCTAAGACACAATATGACCTTCAGTTTGACCTGACTCACCGGATGTCTCACCTGATTGGATGACGGGGGACATCTGCAGTGGGCTTGTGGGCAGGGTCGGCTGTGAAAGGTAGCGGTCTCTCTCCAGAGTGGACACGGGGGTGACGAAGTGGGTGTAGTTCCAACCGTCCTGCACACATAAAGTACACGTCATTTTACTTAGAAATACTCACGGCAGAGTTCAAAATTCCCACAACAAATATAAATTTTAGTGCGGGAATTTAATACCAGTAACTCCGGCTGGGTTACTAAAAACAAGATAATTAAATGTTTAACATTCCCACAATAGTCTTCTGAAGGTTATTAGGTGGTGTTGTGTCAGTAATTTAACAGTAGATATATTATATGTATATCACATATGCATGAATTTATTTATCAGTCTCTGTATTTTTCTCAGATTACTGCATAATGTGGAAAAAAACAATAATGCAGAACACAAGAGCTTGTTCTGTCATCTGGAACTGACACACATTGTTTGCATAAATACACGTCTACATCTTTTTGATGTTTGTCGATGATCATATTGTCACGTTTCAGGGTAAAGTATCAGAGAAATTATTGTAAGAAATCAAGGAAAAGTTTCACACAGGGACACTTTTGAACATGGCTGAACTAATAGTCAGATTTCACATGGACGTCTATATTCATGCTGTCTAGTTTTCATGCTAAATGAGGCTAATTTGCCATGAATTCTGGGTAAATTAGGCCTTTTTAAACAACAACAAAAAATAAAGCAACCACATCAAACCTTTCAGTATGAGTAGTTCTCCAAGTTTAGATTAGTTTTAGGTTCTTTTAGGTCAGTTTTATATTAGGTTAGTTTCAGGTTCTTTTGTGGTTAGGTTTTGGGTTCTTTTGGTAAGATTTAGGTTCTTTTTAGGTTAGTGTTAGGTTCTTTTAATTTACTTTGAGGTTCTTTGGTGTTTCTGTCTTTCATTACTTAATTTGCTGTTCTTCTGCATAGTTTTTCACACAGTTGTGCATGTATAACTGGAGTAACAATAGACAATAGCCCATCGACTTTATATTGTAATAATGTCTCTTTTCTGGTTCTGAGAAGTTTTACAAATATAAAACCTCCATGGATCAAAAATTCATCATAGAGTCAGAATTGGGCTTGTTTGCAGTTTGAGGTGTCCTCTCAACAGTTAACTGATGTCTATTTTATAACGGTGGCTTTTTAGCCACAAGGGAATTTTTCACTGCAATACTGCGACAAATACTGTGACAAAAATTCAGAGGCACACAACAAAGTGCAACGCTAAGTTCTGGAACCTACACAAACAATGTGAAAGAGGATATAACATAATTTTTGGTGCATAAATCCCCCTTTAGTCCCCATCAGTTGTATCTTTTGCACCCTGTGTTTAAGCTTTATGTATCCATAGGAAAATAGCAAAACTATTGGACAAGATACACATGACTAACACTTAGCTGTTGTTTCATAACATTACACAACAGTTTGTAGTGTGAAAGAAAGATGCAAGCCACAAACAGCTGATTCCATGTGCCTCCCCCTGCTGATTTTGACAGAGAGTTGTTCAGGAGTTAAGAAAACATTTATCTTTCTGCTAGTGCTACGTTCTTACGTGAGTCCTCTGATGAATTGATGTATTCTTTGATTTTGAAACAGTAGCTTTATGCTGTTATTTGTCTTTCTGAAGCTGGTGCTTGGTTCAATGAATTTGATTTGATGAAAAACAGTAACTTCATCCTGGCGCCTGGCCTGGCGGCTGTTGTTTGGCGGATGGATGGCAGCCCTATTCAGACATATACTCAATAAAGGGTTTCCAAGTATTGTCAAAGGATTTACTGGAGTCTGTCAGTGAAAATCTAATCTTTACAAGTTTGATGTGATTTCGGATCTCCTTGAGCCAACTATTGTTTGAGGGGGAGGAACGTGTTTCCACTTCATCAAATAAGACGTCTGGCTAATAGAGTTATAAAGGCCAAAACACACAGTTTTATTAATTAGAAACTGGGTGCTGGTGGTGGTGGATTCCAAACAGAGCCGTGAGAAATTCAGGACTAAAAGGTAACTTCACTGTTTTTCAAAATGCATGCTCCTGCAAAACTAACCAGAATCCCTTTGCAAAACAGTGACATTAACATAATCATCATTCAAACTCAACAGAAACAAAATAAAACAAACATTTCCACAAGCACCAACTGTGGATATTTGGTTGAAATAAACTCTTAAATCACATAGTGAGATGTGAAAATACATATATAGAGAGGAGAGCGGGGGAGGTCGGACATCAGAGAAGCAGCAGGGAGTATTGGCACGAACAGCCAGAATATTTTCACATCTAACTCACTCACCCTTAACTAACTAACCAGACCTGGTGATTGTTGTAACAGAGGAAATATGAACCAAGACCTTTTTGGTGAGTTTTATTTTGTTTCTGTCGAGGTTTAATGACGTTAAAATGAGTATTTTGTAAATGGAGTCTGGTGGGTTTGGTGAGAGGAATTAATCGGCTGTTTCTGGTGAAACAAAAAGGATCTTACTCTTTAATAAACAGCTCTATCTCGGTAAGGATCCTCTCCAGAATGCTGGCAGATGCTTAGAATAACAACCTGAGCCTGTCAGTGGCAAAGCAAGCACTTTTAGTGAGCGTACTTTGATGTTACCCATAAGGATTACTTATATGGATTACACTGTAGCTGAGTTTTGCCTCTGCTGCCGGCAGCGCTCTCCCTCAATAAGGGAACCAACCAGGTTGAAAAATACCAAAGTTATCCTTTAAGGGAGTCACTGGAGGGGGAATGTTTCTCAACAGAATCCAAATAAACTTTTTGATTCTTGAAATGTTTTTTAAATTGGCTAAACTAAAAAATACATGATGGTTGATGTTGGTCTGCTGACAATGACCTGTTTGTAGAGGCTCCTCAGCTCTCTGTACTGCCACAGAGTGTTCAACACCTGAGCCGCTGCCTTCACAACCTTCATCGAGTACCTGCAACACAAACAAACACACATCATGATGATGTAATGCCGGTAAAATACTTAAAATAATTCCCTTTTCTGGACAAAAGACTAGAAAGTCTTCTAGTCTAGTCTTCTTCATGTAAGTGCATAAATTAGAAAAAAAGTAAATCAAAGTAAAAACAAATGCATGAACCCTGCTGACAGATTTCTACTTTAAGTGCTGTTTCGTACCCTTTTCCTCGTCCTTTGCTGATGTCCACCAGCTTCTCGATGCCTCCACTGTCGGCTAAAGCTTTGGCGTTCTCCATGTTGCGGCTGGTGACCTCGTGCAGCGTGCAGCAGACCGACGCCACCGTGTCATCCGACAGTGTCGGCGGGCAGCCACCGGGCAGCCGGTTCACCAGGTCCCGCATGGCGTACTTTCCTGCAGGAGGAGACACAGAATATGGACTTCATTTAGACAAAGACAGACACATTTTAACCTTGTAGAGACGCTGTATGAGGTTAAAATGATTTAGGTTCTTTTACGCTCACTTTATGTTCTTCTAGGATAGATTAAGGTTAGTTTTAGGTTCTTTTACAGCCTAAATTGGGTAAAACATGAATAAAAGCAGAATGCAATGATTTGCAAAAACTTTTCAACCTATATTCAACTGAATACAATACAAAGACAAGATATTTAATATTCAAACAGATTAACTTTATTGTTTTTTCAAAATACACACTCATTCTGAAACTGATGTCTGCAACATGTTCCAAAAAACCTGGGACAGGAGCATGTTTAATTCAGAATGAGTGTATATTTACAAAAAACAATAAAGATGATCAGTTTGATTATTAAATATGTTGCCTTTGTACTATGTTCAGTTGAATACAAGTTGAAAAGGTTTGCAATCATTGCATTCTGTTTTTATTCATGTTTACACAACGTCCCAACTTCTTTAGAATCGGGTTTCTAAGAGAATTGATCGCCCTGCGTATTAAAGCTCTTATAAGTACAATGGTGAATGAATTGATTGGTTCTTGTCACAGTGTGTAGACATTTTAATTATTTCAACATGTCAATGTTCATCTTATTTTACCTCAAAGATACGTTGAGGTACAGACCTCATTTACAATGTAGCCCAGTAAAAAATAAACACAAGCTCAGCAACACAAAGAAACATACAAATAAGAAACGCAGATAAAAATGGTGATAAAAAGTAAAAACAGTCAAAAGCCAAAACAATTAAAATTTAAAGCAATGATTTCAACTAAAACAAGAACAGCTGGAAGAGAAGTAAGAGAAGGTTGAAAATTTACATTTCCCTAAGAATAAAAGCTTTAGATAGTTACTGAAGCCCCTGCTTTTTGAATGAAGTTAGTGACTCAGATGTTTCCCATCACCAGCAGTTACCACAATCTATAGTATTAGTGCAGACAGGGTGAAACCCCTTCAACACAGCTGTTGTCCACGAGGGGGCGCTGTGTTGTCACTCTTTCATGATTCAGTCTGTTTGGAGTGAATGGACTGGTGTCAAACTGTGATGTGATGCAGAACCCTGTTTTGAACAAGCTGTTGATGAAGTGTGAAGATGATCTTTTCACAGTTTCTGGGGATCAATCTGTTGATTGTGTGTGCGTGTGTGTTTGTGTGTCTAGCTGTATGTGTGTGCTTCTGTGTGTGTGTGTTTCAGAGTGTGTTTGGACCTATCAGCTCCTTGTTGCGGCCGTCCAGCGCCATGTTGCGGAGAGCGGTGGCGACGGAGCAGACAACCCGGTCGTTGTCTATCCTCAGCAGCTCCACCAGGATGGGCAGACCTTTCTCCTTACGCACCGCCGCTCGGATGTAGGCGGAGAACTGGACACACACACACACACACACACACACACGATTACAGGAATAGTAAAGGAATAGTGGGGGCTGGATGAGGTACTTATCCACAGTTGGTGTTTTACCTACAGCAGATGGCGGTTGACATGCCCCCACCTTGGAGAAGGAGCAGGAGTACACTCTGAGAAAGGTTCTGAATAGAACCCCCAGACAGGGTTCTGGGCAGAACCATTACACCATAGAAGGGTTCTCTGTAGAACCTCTCCTACAGGTTGTGAGTGAAACCTTTCACAAATGGTTCTAGTTGTAACCCTTTATGTTGGAGTCGAGGCAAAACTCTCTAAAAGGGTGTCACCTTTAGAAAAGTTTCTACCAGACACCAAAAAGAATGAATGTGTTATGGTTTTAGTTAGCACCTTTATTTCTAAGAGTGTACTTGTGCAGGAAGTGAAACACTGACAATGGATGAGTACCTCAGACACCCCACTTAAGAATATGTGAACTATCCCTTTAACTACAAAATTATAAGTATTTTTTCTTCTTCTGCAGAAAAAGAACATGTGCGGTATACATCCACCAAACGTCCTACCTTCCAGTTTCCGGCGGAGAGGTTTTGCAGCGAGCCGGCGGCGCCCTCCAGCGTGGCGGGGTTGGAGCTCTCGGCCAGCAGGTTGAGGTATGGCTTCACCACCAGCGGGTGCCACAGCAGCTCCGCCCCCCTCAGAGGCTGGGAGAAACCTGGGATTGGGCCGACGCCGTCCCACTGCAGGACACACACACAACAACATGCAGAATATATTAAGAAATGTGTTTAAAACTCTGCACAACCATCTTCATTCAGTTATCTTCAGGAAATGTTGAATGGATTTAACTGTTATTATAACACTGGCTTATTGCACTTTTTGAATAATAAGTGTGATTTTCTCCAGATATTTTCCTACATTTTCCAATTTTTGGAAAATGGAAGGGAAGCCCCACCCCTCTGCGTTTTTTACCTTGTCGTCGGGCCAGCCACCCCTCTTCCTGCCGCGTCTCCTCTTGCCCCAGCAGAGGTAGTCCAGCTCCTTGGCCGGGGAGGAGAAGCCCAGCAGGTTGTCCAGCTCCTGGTTGCCGAGGAGACGAGAGGAGGGCATCTCCACCTCCAGCCGGTACGAGAGGTTCCTCAGGGTGCAGACGCTGTTCTCCACAATCTGAGGTGGAGGAGAAGAAATTAAAAGCCTAAATACCTCGGGGAGCTCTGCTGGCTATATTTCATGGTAATTTTCATGTGATTTTTGAGATTTTGTACAAATTAAAGTTTTAGCCTGAAGGTAATGCTCGGACAAAAATACTGGGAGAATCATCAATCCCGCCTTTGATTTCAATTATTGAAACTGAAAGCCATTTCTATTTTTGATTTTGAATTAAAACTGTGACACCTCTATTATTTAAAATTTATCTAAAGCCACTATGTGTAGAACTTTTGCGTGACTGCAGAATCTAGGCCTGTACCCAAGTCAGAAATTCATCAGTCAAATCATATTTGGCTGTTTTTCTCAGTTCAGTGCGCCACACTAAACTCCTATATCAGTCTACATGAGTGAGTGAGTTTTACCTGCAAGTTTTAATGCTTTTCTTTGTCATCTGTGATGTAAAAACATCAGATTTTAACACAGTCAGAGTG
>JAJHUR010100225.1:0-10516 GCA_027495735.1 Lutjanus campechanus | reverse complement strand
TTAAAAGAGTCCCTGCATGGAAGAGGCAAGACCGAAAACCAACACTGAGTGCCTTGGGAATACGTCGGAAAACGGTTGTCAGTTAACACAGTTTGTAGCTGCATCTACAAATGCAAGTTAAGACTCTGCCAAGCAAAAGAGGGAAAGGACCGTCCAGATTGTTCAAAAGCCAGCATCCGCGAGACAATGCCAGGACACATTCTGCATGTGTTACAACAGCATGGCTGTCACAGTTTTAGAGTTCCTGCCTGCAGTCCAGACCTGTCTCCCATTGAAAATGTGTGGTGCATTATGAAGTGCAAAATATAGCAACAGAGACCCCAGACTGTTGAGCACCTGAAATCATATATCAAGTAAGAGTGGGGAAGAATTTCACTTTCAGAAATTCAACAATTAGTGTCCTCAGATCCCAAATGCTTGCTGAGTGGTGATGTAACACAGTAGTAAGCGTGCCCATGTCCCAACTTTTTGGAACATGTTGCAGGCATCAGATTCAGAATAAGTATATGTTTATGAAAACAATTAAGTTAATCAGTTTGAACATTAACTACCTTGTCTTTTGTACCAGATTTAATTGAAAATAGGTTGAAAAGGTTTCAACTTTTTTTTAAAAAAGCCTTTACTGCAGAGGACTGCCAGCCTCAGTACATGGGGCATGTGCTCTACCATCTGAGCTACAGGAGCACCTGTGTCCCAGGTCTTTTGGAACTGAAGTTGTTTAAAAAGAAGACTCAGTAAAAGTCATTAATAATACACTGCATTTATAAGCTGTTACAAAAATGTTTGGACCATTTTATGTAAGTGTTTTGGCAAAATGTGCAAGCATTCACCCAGTTACACAATTTTATTTGCATGTATTGCAAGCATGAGACAAAATTGCCAGTTCTCCCAGGTAATATGAGGATTGGTTGAATTTGTAATGCTTGCATTCTCATGATTGTAAATTCCTGGAGGGGCTGACAAGGATATTCATTTCCCATCAATTCCACTCCTTTTCAGCCTTCATGTTATTTCATGTCTGAGCATTTGCCCTCCCAAGAGAAGTGAATCCTGTCCAGTAAGTTTGAGTTGACTTGAACCTAACACTTTCTCCCAGGCTGTGCAGTTCCCCCAACAAGCTCCACCAATCAATATGTTATGTTTAGTTTCAGGATACCGAAACTTAAGTGTAGAGTTATGGCTACATTGGGGGTTTGGCTCTGCCTGCTCTGTAAATGAGGTGGGCATTTTACATGCAGCCTGGGAGAAAAAGGCTGCCTGAGACGCAGTTTACAAAAGCCATCAAATCCATATCACATCATTTTCACATGACAACAGTCGGTAAGATACTGGCCGAAGAGAAGAAGAAGGAACGGGTGGGAGTGAGAGACAAAAGAGAGAGGTGATAAATACAGGACAGCAGTGACAGCAAAATGAGGGAGACACCTCAAGGGAAGCAAGACAAAATTGGTATTTTTTTTTTGTCTGCAGACAGATGAGGGAGAGGGAAAGTGGCCTTCTGCTAAAAATATTATTTCACTGTTTCATGAAGAGTTTGACTTGACAGCATAACAGGATGCAATTCAGCATGGTGCGACATAAAGCTGTGCAGCAGTTCACTGTAGTAAGCATCACTGCACCACATGACAGCAGGAAAGAAACCGTTCAAAACAGTACTACAGACTTCTGGTTCTGCCTATTCCTTGAAAAAAAAAAAACACATAACCTTTGGAATTCAAGCATGCAGTTGCAAACTTCAAAATCCTGGTGAAAGGGTTACTTGATTGTGGAGCTGCAGAAAACTAACTAATTATTTTCATGATCAATTAATTTGTCAGTTATTTTCTCAGTTAAGTGTTTGGTATGAAATGTTGGAAAATAGTGAAAAATTGCTGTTACAATTTTCAATCCAAAGATATTCAGTTTACAATTATATAAAACGCAGAAAAGCAGCAAATCCTTTGATTGCTTAAACCTGCAGTGCGGGACTTTTGCATATAAACAAATGTCTCTTATACCCAAACCCTTGGCAAACAAGTTCACGCAGTGCTGATGAAGCCTATCGCAGCCCATAAATCTCTCTGTATTTTGGAGTATAGCTTAGTTTTTAAATCCGGTGTCTGAGCAATGGTTGGTTTCCCAGAGCTAAAAGGGGAGCAACTGTAGTGATGGAGTTGGCCACAGCATGGCGGAGACTATGGCAAAATAACTGAGGGCATATGTTGTAAACACACATCAACAGTGTTTGTTATTACTCAGTGAGAGTACTGACGCTTGAGACAAAAGTTTGCACCACAGATTTCTGCCTCACCAGATGTAGACTCCTGCCGTTGGATGCCTGTTTCATGCAGCATTATCCACTATCTGCATTTTCAAAGTACCCTGTTGCTACGGGCAACAATCAACCTCCGTACTAGCAGCCCAGATGCTGAATACATGAAGTTACCACCTGGTCGCAAACGGCACAAACATAAAGAGGCCATAGAGAGAGGGCGACATGCCTGGAGCTTGATAACCTTTAGGTTAGTTTTAGGTTCTATTACAGGTGGTATTATGCTATTTAGGCTACCTTTTATTTTTATTACTTACTCTTATTTTTGTAATAGAGCATCCCAGCCAAAGTTTTTTCACACGATTGTACTTGTATAACCGGTGTGACAATAAACATCTTGAATCTTGAATCACTATTTTGCAGGCGCGTCATCGCCACAGACAGCTGTGATTTGTTTGAAGAAATTCAAACCAGGCAGAAGGTTTTTTCCCCCATAATGAAATGATAATGTGTAGAGCCAGACCCCTCTCCAGCACTGAGCGCTGTGGAGAGAGATCTGGCCATGCAAGACTACGTTTGGGTGATTAATAGGTTATCAAATAGTTGTTGGCTAATTTGCTGTCGATTGATTCAATTATTTAATTGATCATTTCGGCACTAAATGATAAACATGGTCAAACACTAGTGTATTTCACTCTGTAGACCTGTAGTTTCATCCAAATTGATTAACAAGTCATTTGTTCTGAACTTAATTGCTCTAAATGTTCTGCTAAAAGCAGAAGATGCTTGTGGCCCTCATTAAATATACTACAGTGGAAAGAGAGGCCTTTGGCCTTTTTCACGATCTTTCTGGATTAAAAAGAAAGAAAGAAAAGCAGTGTTTTTTGGTCAAACTACTGTTTCCAAGGTAAAGAATGAACTTTCAAGTTAAAATACAAACCTTTTTGTAATTAGCAAAAGAAATACATAATTAAACAAAATTAAGCTTCTAAAAACGTGATACCAGAACATGGCACACACATAAACAAGCGTATTCTTTGGTCATGGTGGCTGTAAACAAGCGTTGGGAATCCTGACATTGTTTTGGAACAGCCTTCTCTCAGAGAGTGAGGTCACTGCCAGTCACTACTAACATAATCAGTGAGACTGATTATCTGCGTGCTCCATCTTAATGATAGTGGAGGAAAAAGCAGTCTCAGACGTCACTGCAGAAACCCAGCTGTGCTCTCGGTTGGGATCATATCTAATGCACATGAATGCTGACTACATTATAATACTTTTCAAATGATAACAATGTCATAATTTATTTTGGGAAGTACGCCTCATTAGAACATCTACAGGGAGAACCAGACGAGGCGGGGGGCAGCATGTGTTTGAAAGGAAATCCTATCTTGTTCTAGCCATCAAGTATACTGTTGGGTGTTTGCCAGCAGCAGGCGTGCAGGCATGCACACACACAAACACTTTTTCACACATGTATCTCTCTCTTCCTGTCAGTCTCTCTGTCACTCACTCACTGTCTCTCTCTCTCACACACACACATTGAGAGAGTTTTGTTTCGTGCAGCCAGGTTTGACAGGCATTTATTTTCATGATGATCAATGTCCAGTATGGGTTGGCCACTTTTTGCACCTGCACATCCTCTTTTTCACGCTCCCCTGCACATTGGAAGAATTAGGCTTCAGCTGTTTAAAGGAGCGTGGGTCTGCAGGTACGGGGAAAAACAAGCGTGGCGAAGAAAATTGTGGTAGAATTAAATTGACTGGAAACTAAATGACTTGGGATTAAAGCTGTTGCATAGCAAACGTGTGGTTTGTCCCCCAAAGAGGAGATGATCAGAATGACTAGTGTTTTTCAGTGAGTTGAAAGCTTAATTTGTGGGTTGTAGTATTATCATTGTCATTCTATATGTCACTTCATAACCTGAGTGAAGGTGATAGCTATCATTTGTTTTGTTGAGCATTATTATTGCAGACAATACAAGAAAGGTGCACTTCACTTTATCATGACTTAGTTTCGTCCTCGCCACTGTCGCCTTAGTGCTCGCTCTTTGTGGGAATTGTTGGTTGTCTGTTAACTTTATCAAGAGTACAGTTTAGACCTGCTCTGTGTGAAAACTGTTCAGCAAAAACCTCTGATTTAAATAATTTTATTATTATTATTGAATTATTTGAATAAAATTATTACTGCTGTAGTTCCCACCAGGGGTTTATGTACTCCAGCCCCTCTGCAGGTGCTCAGATAATTTGCAATTATGATTTACTAAAAAATATATTTTGGTAGTTTTAGCCACAATAACCAATGACAATCATTCAACAAAACACTTGTTGTTGCTCCCATTCTTCAGGATCTGAAATAAAAGACTTCTTCTATGTACACAAGTTTTTCCTCTAAATTTTGTTCTCATATCTTTTAAAATCTGTCTTAGTGAGCGCTTCTCCTTTGTCGAGATAAACCATCCACCTGACAGGTGTGGTGCATGGAGGTGTTGATTAAACAGCAGGATTATTGTACTGGTGTGCCTTAAAGTGTTCACAGTAAAAGTCTGCTCTTATATATATATAAAAAAAAATATTGTGACAAAATCCACTTTTATAGAATTAATGGTGTTAAATAACTTCCAGTTTGAAATAGATTTCCAAAGAAGCAGCTTGGTGACTGGTGGTGTCGATGAACGTCTAATGCATAAATGTATGAGATGCATATTGATGCCGACCGGTCTATACGTACACATTACATACTGTGCATCAGATATTCATCTGGAATTGGCATTTCCTCTCTCCTAATGATTCCCATTACTTGACATTTATACTCTCAGATAACGTGGACTTGAAATAAAAATGAAAGCGCAAGACTTAATTAATACGACTGAAGATTTTCATTTCCTACAGATAGAAGCCATCCACATCAAGATGACTGAGTCTGTCCTTTAAGATTAAGGCCTCTATATTCATGTAGTTGGGTAATGGCAGCACGCACCATCGACTCATGAATATAGACCTCTTAAGGCCTACCTGCCAGGAGTTTAAGGCCTGTTTACTTGTACTCGTGACTATTGTTTTTCATCAGTAATTTCACCCTCCACCCCCTATAGACAGCATGGACATGCATACCCACACACTTTATGATGAATGCACACCTGCTTGCATTTGACAGGCGCAGTTTTATCTTCATAGATGAAACATGGCAGGGATCAGGGGGCCAATGCTCGGTATTCATACACACACACACACAGTTTAATGACTAAAAACAGCACTTCATATCATGGCATCACACAGAGAAAATTAAGCCACAGCAGCAACATTGTTCTGGAGACTTCTGAGAATGTAACAGAGTGATAGCTCCGCTGTATGAAAGCCCCTTCCTTCCGCTGGGAATGAGCAAACGCTTGTCTCTCTAATCAGTCTGAGAGAGGAAAATGTGCATGCGAGCGTGTGTAAATGTGTGAGCGTGTGTAGTAGATTTCGTCTGCTCAGTCTCAGGAATCACCCTGTCCACAGTGAGTGAATCTTGTTTTGGCAGATAGAGATAAGTTACAGGATCGACTCCTTGGAGAGCCAGACGCCAAGTTAAACATTATGACCGGTGCGGAAGGCAGAGAATGGTGGCTTTTGCTGTGTTAAGTTATGATATAATAGATAATAAAACATTTTGCTGGTAAGACTGTCAGTGTGTCCTCTAAATCTCTTACTCTCTAACTCTTGGGTCCACTTTGTGTATGTGTAAACCTCTCTAGTCTCGTCTTTAATTATTTCCCTGATTGCAGAGGTGGGAAGGAACAAAATCCAAATATTTTTCTGACAACTTTTTACATTTACTCCCCACAGTTTAACACAAATATTTCAACTTTCTAGTCCTTACATTTTCAAAACAGGCTCGTTAGTTCAGTTTTAATGCATGCGAGAAGACTTATTGATTATTTTTATTTTTCACATCATTGCGCACCGCCTCCCAAACATCAAAACCAATTTCAACCTAAATGCATGTGACAATAACACACAGATTGGTGTATCTATCAGTCAATATCTCGCACAACAGTTGTAACAAGACAAAAACAACATAAAAGATGTAACAAGATGGAAACGACATAAAAAAAAACGTATGTAGCAAGACTGGCAAGATGGAAATGGCATAAAACAAGACACGAGGCAAAAACAACATGAAAGACATAAGATGAGAATGATGTGTAAAGACGGAAATGACGAAAAACAGATAAGACGAAAATGATTTAAAAGATGTAACAAGATTAAAATTCAGCATAATAGACGTAATGATGCAAAAACAATGTAATAGATGTAACAAGACATAAATGACTTAAAAGATGTAAAATGAAAATGACATTACAAGAACAAAATGACATGAAAGATGTGACAAGACTAAGATGACAAAACAAGATAAATACGATCTAGAAGACACAACAAATGAAAACAACATAAGGTGTAACAAGACAGAAACAACATAAACATTTAAAAAAAACTTTTAAAAAAAACTTTTTAAAAGAGTCAACAAAATGAAACAAACATGAGAGGGAGAATCAACTGTGGAGAAAAGGTGAGCCTCAGTTAGCTTTGCACAGAAACAGCTGATAAAAATGTTCTTCAGAGGGCAACTTTTTACTTTTACGCCCAGAGTACATTTCAGGTCCTGTAGTTCTCCACTTTTTTATACTTACTCGAGTGAAGAATGAATTACTTTTGCTGCCTCGATCTCAGATTGTTACTCTTGTGTCACAAAGAAATGCAGACTACCTACAAAAACATTCCTGTTGCATTTAAACATTTCCCACACATGACCACCCCCAGCCTCTCTTTGACCCAGCAGCAGTGATTCCACAACATCCATGCCTCGTCTTGGCCTGCTTTTACTCTTGAGCTCTGCTCTCATGTTGGATCTGCTTCAGAATACCAAGCACTGGCTATTTGCCCCGCGAGCAGAGAAAAACAACAGCATTTTTAATGCAATATGTTTTCAGTGTGATTAAAATCGAGTGAGTGTGGGATTTAAAAGCACCCTTGTAACAAAAGCCATTACTTCTGTGCATTTTGAAAATCAGAATGAGTACTTTCAATTTGCACGTCAATTTCCTATAAATCCAGCTGAATGCAATGTGGGAAATATGCTGGAGTGATGTTTTACATCAATCCTAATAATTAGCAACTGTTAGCAGTTACATTAGTCACATTTAGCAGTAAAGGAAACAGCATTATCTTGCTGATGACATAATGCAGGCATATGCATTAGTTTACAGACACTCAGTATCAGTTAATCCCTCTTTTGTTTCTGTTCCTGTAGAACATTTCTAAACTGGGTATACTGGACAGGTTCTCTAGTAAAATCAGCAATAAATACAGCCATCTGTGGAAATGTTTTGGTACATCAGACCACCTGGTCTCTGCTGCCTGGGGGACAACCTCCATCTATTTACCTGTATCTATGATTAACTGCATACTTATTCACTGGTGCCAGCTCACAGATAAAGTTAAAATAAAGATAAAAGAAAGCAGTGAGAGTACAGGCACGGAACAGCACATTTTTCTGCAACCTAACACCTCAGTGCTATGTTGTGCCTGTATGTGTGACCAGTGAATCAGGAGCTTCTCCACAGCTAATCTCCGTAATTTTGCAAAAACCTCGAAAAGCCTTTCTTTTGGCACCATGCCAGTGACACCTGCAGCCAGAGTCATTATGTTTTTGGGTCTACCCGTTCTTATGAACGTGATATCTCAAGAACGACTTGAGGAGGTTTCTTGAAACTTGGCACAAATGACCAGTTGGACTCAAGGATGAACTGATTAATAAACGAAGGATGAAGTTTTAAAGGACAAAGGTCACTCTGATCTCACTTGGACTAAAGGATGAACTGCTTAGATTTTGGCGGTCAAAGGTCAAAATCATTCTTGATACATGCCGGTCAAAGATTCCAGCCTGCCTCAATTATAAATGTCAAATTTTGAAAAACCAATTACAGCCTTTTATCAGGTTAATGAAAACAGGAGTGTAGTGATACAGTAAGATATAATTTATTGATTGACACAATTGATCTGAAAATATTATAAATATAAATACTGTATATAGTTTAAGAGATGGATAAACTGAGTTTACTTGGGTTTACCCCCACTTTGCCCCTGAATGTATCTATATTGTTTTTATCCTATCTCATTTCATATTTTTGTATGTATATTTATATTTTGCTTGCTCTTTTTGATTGCTTATTTCCATTACATCACAGAGATAAGGTTGAAAAAAATGTGGAATATTCCTTGAAATGTAGCAGCTGTGAGACTGATACTGCAAAAACAGGGCTACGTAGCTGTTATTCATATACTGCATTAGTGTATAGGACATAATATTTTGTGAAATTATATTAAAAAAAACATTTTTTCAACCAAGAAAAATGTTTCCATTCCCTTAAGGGTCATTTTAATTGATAACAACACAATTATATTGATTTCTATATAATCATATAATATCATTGTGTTGCACAACCCTCCTGGCACCCTGTCTTAATGTCTAGAGCCAAGTAATTCCACCCTTAAGTGTTTGGATTTTGGAAGCGAGAGAAGAGCCACATTTGCTGAAGAGGGTACGTGCTGCATTGTTGACATATGACCTCAGAAAGTAGATGTAAGTATATTTTAGAGTATTATGAATATATAATATATACTGTGCAGATTAAAAGCAGTGCAGCTCTTAAGAGAAACAACAAATTGTATTCCTTGTTGTGAACCAAGGGTGTGGACTTGAGCACCATCATTAAGCAGGGCCGGGCTGTGAAGAGTTGGAGATAAGGGCTCTTAGAATCAGGAAGGCTAGTGAGTGCACTCTTTAAGAACGCAGAGGCACCATGTACTGTGTCGTTTCCAATCTTAGGCCATTCACAATAATTAGGGGTGCAACCAAGAGCAGTGAAATGCCGGACTCGTGAGGTGGCCACACAAATGTATCAAAATATAAACATGCAAATGCACAAATGAGAGAAACGGTAAATGGACTGTACAGTTTATGTTGGCGTGCCACGTCTGAATTCATACAGCCAGTTAGACAAGCAGAGAAAAAGAGATAACACAAATATCTGAAATTGCAGCAACAGGAGTTACTAATGAAAAATAACAAAGCTTACAAATTGGTGTCTCCTTTTCTGTGACCGACATGATAGTGATGTCAAGATATTCCGTCATAAAAGTTAAGGCACCACAGTTCTCTTTTCATCATCTCTTGCTGCAGCGGCTCAGGAGGACGACATTGCCGTGGGATAAAGGATTTCACTGGATAACCGAAGAAAATGCAGAAACAGTCTCAGAGAGGAGAGGACAGAAAGAATGGCTTTGGTAGATAGAATTCCAGTGGGACAGAGTGGGGGAAAAAAATCTTCTCTGTTTCCATGGCTGCCATGGTAACACTGTTGCCAGAGTGCAGCAAGAAATGTGGTGGTAAAATGGTGATGCCGGCAGGGTAGCCCCCACCCAGCCATAGAAGTCAGTGTTCTGTGCTGGTCACTGTGTGCATTTTTGTCTGATGTCTGTCTATAACTTGACAGTGTGGCTTATTTTTGTTGGATGAAAGCATCTGAATTTTTTTTTGTGCGTTAAAGGTTCTCCCAGTGTGTGTGTGCTGGTGTGTGTGTTTGGACTGAGGGCCCCTGCTGCTGTTGTTGTCCTGATTCTCAGTTGGAGCGCAGGTGTGAGCCTGGAGCTAGAGGCTCTTCTGGGGCTCTAGACGGCTTGAAAGGTTAAAGCACCCAGAGAGAAGCAACCTCAGACAGCAGCAATATACAGTCAGTCAGTAGGAGAACAGCCCTGCAGGTGCAGCTTTAAACAACTGTTTCTCTTTGACATGATTTATGCTCACAGTCTCATGTGACAATACGGACAGGCTAATAACTTGAACATGGATTTTGCACAGGGGGAATGTCGGGTAACTTGAGGATAGATCCAGGGGACATTTCCATTTCATTCCTTTTTGATACAATTTTGACACATTTGCTTTACAAAAAAAGTTATTTGCTGGTGAAGCTGCTCCTCAGTGTCAGTTGCGGAAAGTGTGGAGCTGCTTCTCAAAGCTGTACTTTCAATCAGGTATTACTTGTCATACCCATTACCCAGGGTTGGGACACTATACTTATCTCCCGATTTGATACTGTCATGTCACTAAGGTGTTGATTTGACGTGTATTGCGATTCTGCAAGTATTGCGATTCAATATTACAATTTCTGTTTGCTTTTTTAACTTTAGACCATGGGGAGAAGTTGAATAACACACTGTATAT
>JAJHUR010100224.1:0-13263 GCA_027495735.1 Lutjanus campechanus | reverse complement strand
AGGACAAAAATGATTAATTTCATTTTCTAACAGCAAAATACCCCTAACATCTGATGTTGGTGTGTTGACATGTAGTAGGCCTGAGCATCCACTTTGTGAAGTTTTGATTCATTTGCTGTTTGTTCCCACTCATCCAACTGACAGTGTCCTGTTCCCGGCTTTGAATGTGGCATGCTGTGCTCCCATGCGCCGTTGCAAAGCTGCAATCGATTACTTTTGATCGTGTTTTATACTATCGACTTGTTGCACTTGATTACATTTGATGAATTTTGTATTTGTACCAACTTGTGAGGCAAACACCAGGCAGCTGATAAACATTACTGCTGGTTAACTTTGTGCTCCGCAACATTCATTTCCTATTTGTTTTCATATTTCCAGTCATGACATTCAACCATTAAGCATCATAAAATATAGATCTAAAAGCTATTCCAACTGCAATCCAGTGCAATTTGCTCATTACGTGTGTAGGAACTGCATACAAGCCAGTGTGTGTGTGTGTAGTAGGCTATTTAACACTTTATAGTGGTTTCTGCTTGTGTTTATGTGTGTATGAAAAGGAGCGCGTTCATGACAATTCAGTTCCAGGTAGTCAGAATGGCTTGACCCATCGTTCGTAGATCTGATTCATACTTGCGAACATTAAGGCGTCAAAATACAGGAGTTTTTTTTCTTATTGCTAAAGTAGCATCAGCCCAGTATGTTCGCCACGAAATCCATTTCCTCACTTTTTATTTTGATCGTTATTACTTGATGGAAAATCAGACTCATCTGTCTTTGGGTGCAGATTTGTGGTGATGTGTGTTCATGTTGTGACTCTGAATCATCCAGACATGTTTTCCTGAAGTAAATCTTTCCGTTTGCTGAGCTGTCGTTATCTTGTTTAACCGTGACTGGTAAAGCTGTTTCAGAGGCATTTACTGTTAAAATTTTGACTGAGCGTGCTAAATATTAAACCGAAGATGCAATGCAGGCTTTTGCACCCTGAATCAGGCCTGGGTCATACAAAACTTATGAATCTGTGGCGCAAATAGTGGATGTTTTCTGGGGGACACAACAAAATGGGAGGGTGCCGGGAGATGGCAATGAAATACAGGAGAGTGTTGGCAGGTATGCTGATTGCTTAGGCACAATGGTGCTTTGAGTTAAATGCAAACATCACCATGCTAACACGTGCACATGACAACACTAACACGCTAATGTTAGGCAACCATCTAACTGTCCCAGCCATCCACTGATTCTCATACTTACCACTCTCCTGACTTTCACAAGAGACTCCCATTTTGCATTGCCCTCTCCTTATTTCCTCTCAGTTCTCCTGTATTTCTTGGTATTTATGACAAATTTTCACTTTTTTCCCCCTTTTTTTTCATTATCACAACCTGTTTCTGACATGGTACAGTGTGTATGAACCCTGTAAGTCTAAAGGTCTACTGTTTCCACCCAGACACCAATACAGCTACCAGACTTCCTAAGAAGAATCTTTATTTTTTTAAGTCAAGTTCTAAAGGAAAGGGGCATGCATTGTGTAAAACCCTACAGCATCAGTTTTCTTTTAGCTGCAGCAAAAAAATAAAAATAAATAAATAAATAAAAGAAGGGCATTTTTTTTTAAATTCTTTCCAGGGAATTGAAAGTGAAATTGAAAGTATTCAACATAAAAATGTTTTTTGGTATCAAAGTCCTCCCTACTTTTGGGGTCTCAAGGTTCACAAGTATATTAATTCCTGACAATGGACACCACGAAGGGCATTATCCTGCTTATACCATCATCATCAGCCACAGGAAAGAAAAAAATAGACCATTAATTTATATTTTCATGCGTTTTGCAATCAAAATCTTAAGTTCTTCCATAAGCTATGAATCTGTCTCCCTGGTAACGCCTGAGGGTTTGACTAATACCAGGAGCAATCATTACAATCCCATAAGGTCCTTATGGAAATGTTCTTCACTACTCCAGAAAACGGGACAAACCTTTCACAGGACTTGGCAATGGGAGATATTTCTAGTCTGCTCAGCTCCCAGAAGTCTTTCACTCAGCTGTGGGCCAGAAAGCTAATGTTATCTTAGCAAGATTCAAAGTCAGTAATTATTTACTTATTTAATGTTAATGTTACTTATTTTACTTACTTGCTCACTTATTCAATGAAATTGTAATTCAGCATTTTTTTTTTTTTGCCAAATGAGTAAGTGTCTGTTTATGAGTTGTAAGAAATCCTTAATAATCTTGTAGAGGGCGTAGATGTTTATAACTGTTAAATTGAGAGAAATGTTAATGGAGTTTGGCAGGCAGTGAGACAGGCAGCCACTTAACTCATTGTTGAAAATGTGTTATTTCACAGCAGTGGGCTTTTGTTTTCAGGATAACAGGCTTTACATTGACAGACAAATGACAATTTTATTTTCTAAGATCTTTGTGGATCAGTTTATACCATATGAGGTTAAAAGAAAAAGAGGTTGAAAGACAGCTAATAAACAACAATAGCTTCATCCATCTTGGACTCTCTTGGTCCCTCTTTCACTCAACTGATTGATACTTATGGCTTTATTTTAAACGATTTAATGTTACAATATTAACAGCTAGCTATCCAGCCATGCCGTTGTCCCCATATCACGAACAAATGATGGTGGTATGACACTCTGAGAGAGGTCTGGTTGTGCGAGACTAGCTGCAGCCTAAGGATTGTGAGATGATTACTTATGTAATGTAAAGTATCATAAACGTGGTAAAGTACTTCTTGCAGTTTGTGTGTCACAGTCACCATCCTGTGGTGTTCAGTCATTATTTTTGCGGGCATATGGTCATAAACCTGGATTTGCGAGATCAGTAGATCACACAAGAATCCATCTCAAAACAACAATGGCTGCTCCTGAAGAGGTTAACACAGATGCTGCTGTAGCATCAGTTATATCAGAACTGGAGAATCTTTCTTCATTGAAAGAAGAACAAAGATTGCCACAGAAGGCTTTTCTTGATGGAAAAGATGCCTATGCTTTTCTCCTGAGTGGCTTTGAGAAGAGTTGGACTATGTCATGTGGTTTGTTGATCTGGTTAAAGTTAGCCTATGACAGTCAGACTAACTTTTCCAAACAGTTTCCAAAGACAACCGCTCAGATGGTTCTGTGTAACAAACCATCTGGCACATCAGGTTATGATAAACCAAAGTACTGCACAAATAAAAGATTTCACCTGATGATAGCAGTAAATGAAAAGTCTGGAAAGATGAATATCTGAACAAAACTGAATGGCAGTCTATTAACAACTATTAACAACAATGTGTGTACAAGATTTCATGACAATCCATCCAGTAGTTCTTCAGAAACTTCAGTCAGAACCAAAGCGGTGGATCTACTGACCAACCACCATTGCCATCCCTTGTGCCATGCTGATAGATGGGTTAAAACCTGAATAAATGAGAGGAGAAACATTACGCATGCAGATTTCTCCATGTACTGTATGGCCCAAGGAGTCACTCACTGAGCTGATGAGTATGATAATGATGTGAATCATATGTCTGCGGCCTTTGCAGTTCTCACCAGATCTCATCAGTTGAATTCCTATGGGAGATTTTGGAGCACTCCACCCCTTCAGTAGAATTCATAAGATTGTAAAACATAAACCAAGGAGCACTGAAGCGGGCTCGTAATGTCTCAGCACTTACTTATATACTTCATCTGCATTGTCACTTGTCTCCCATCTGTGTATCACAATGTGGCAAATGTATGCAAAATCACCAATTCCAATTCCACCAAATGAGGTAACATTCCACCCAAACCAGTTTTGGACCCTTATTTTCCCTTCAGGGGGCAACCAGCAAATGTTTAGGGGGGATTTCAGTGTAGCCAGTGGATATCTGGATTAATGGATACCCAGGGCAAAACTTCCTCTTCTGTGTATCAGTCCTTGTTTACAGTCTGATTAGCAACTTGAAACACGAGAACTTGGCGGATGATCTCTATAAACACACATCTGCACAGAAATGCAAATAAATTTTTAAAAAAGCAAATAAAAAGCGAAATTGTCATCAGATGGTAGCTGATGGGTTCCAAACTGCATTTCATTGCACTGCGCTTCCGCCAGATTTGGAGTTACAATAACTAAATCACGTAACGTCACTGGATTCGCATGATGAAAGTCACGTGTCGCTGAAGCTACTCACAACATGAAAATACACAAAGTCACGCATGTAATATTTTGTACCTTTTAATCATTTTTTTGTGCCTTTTAGTAACATTTTGGTTTCACATGGAACACTCATTTATTTTAGCCACCTCCTCCATGTGTGGACTTTCTCCCTCTTTATACTACATCAACAGCCCCGGGCATCTTATGCAGCCACTTGAAAAGCCCAGTGTGTCGCTTTCAGCTGCAAACTGGTACTGCGAGGAGTGTATGAGTCACAGAGGGGGCAGTGACAAATCGTTGGTATCTGACAAGTTAGAAGTGAGACCTGGCTGGGATTGTTCACCAGCACTACTAACGACTACTAATGGAAACCAGAACGTTTCCGATACCAGATTGTCATCCCTTGCCTACAGATTCTGGATTCATATGAGGATATCTGTTTCTAGAGATTATCAGCCATCAACCAATGGAGCCTGAGTTGTTCCATTCACTCAACAAACCCACCATCCCTCCATGTGAGCCTCTAAAAAGCACAAGAGCAATTAACTTATTCCATATATTGTAGCGAGCCCAGGTTCAAAAACCTGTGAGCGATAAATCAGTTGGGCTATAGGTTATATGCAGTATAATAACATGGGAAAACTGCAGCGCTGTTGGTGGTGTCTCTGAGTTTGCCTCCTCCCTGCCAAATTTGCTGCCGTGCATACTATTAATATCATGCAGGTTTCATGCTGCGACATGCTCTTGCCGTGCACATGCTCTATGTAATGGGAAAAACCACAACTTAAGACCACTAACAGTGGGGTATAATTTTTCTAAATTGTTCTAAAAGCCACATAATGTTAAATGCTTGTATAAATCCAACCCGAACCAGACTCTGAGGGTATTTTAGCACAGCCCTGGGCCTAATTATTATCTATCATCCAGTGAGTGGGAAACCCCTGTGCCACCACCCGCATTGAATACAGCAAGAGTCATTTGCACAGAAACAGGTTGTGCCGTCCTAATGAGAGGTGGGTGGATGGAGGGTGACAGACTTGCTTGGCCTGTGTGTACGCGGCCCACTGCACCCAAACTAAAGAGGGGATGGTGGTCTCCGCCATCAGCAGACATTAGGCTCCAGTGTGGAGAATAAGCTGGCTGTGTCAGGTGTCGGTGGACACTCAGCGACTGTGGAGGTCAGTACACAGACAACCAGCGCTGGTTAGATCCCTACTTATCAGAGGACAAGGCCTCCATGGTCAGTGAATCAGCCCAAAGAGCTGCCCTAATCCAATTAGAGATGATTTTGTTTGCATTTGTGTGTGGATGTGTGCATCTGTCTCTTTATTTTTGTAAGCTGTAAATCCCTTGTAGGCCAAAGGCTGTTGTTTGATTTTAAAATAATCAAAGGGGTATAAACTGTTCTCTTTGTTTCAGTCAGAAGTGGGAATTAATGAAGTACAGATGCTTTGTTACTGAATTTAAGCAGAATATTCAGATATCTGTACTTTACTTTACAGCTTTGTACTCTTACTCCCATTTTAACACAAATATCTGTACTTTCTACTCCTTACATTACTTTAGTTTTAATGCATTTAATGGGAATTTTTGATTATTGTTATTTTGCATGATCATGAGCCAGATTTCCAACATCAGGACAGATTTCAAGCTAAGCAGATGGGACGATAACACATAGAAAAGACGATTGTTTGGTGTATCCATACGGCATATCATGCACCCCAAAAGATGAAAATGATGTAAAAGACATAGCAAAAATGATGTAACAAGAGACCACCGTAGCGAGATGAAAGTTACGTAAAAGACAAAACAAGACATTAACAACATAAGAGGGTGAAAACGGCATAAAAGATGTACCAAGACAAAAACTATGTAAAATACGTAACAAGATGAAAACAGTGTAACAAGACATAATAAAATGAAAACAACATACCAAGATGAAAACGTAAAAGACGTAACAAGACAAAAATTACATAAAAAGGTGAAATGAAAGACATAACAAGATGAAAACGATGTAAAAAACATAAGATGAAAATTATGTAACAAGACAAAAACAACATAAGATGTTAAAAACAAAATGAAAGACATAAAAAAATGAAAACAATTTAACAAGACAAAAAAATCCATAAGAAGGTGAAATGAAAGACATAAGACTAAAACCGACGTAAAAGAACAAAATGATGTGAAATAAGACATAAATTATACGAAAATGACAACAGGACAAAAACGACCAAAGAAGGTCAAAAAAACACGAAAGACGTAACAGGACAAAACAGAGGGAAATGTGTGACGTAGACAGAGAAAAGGTGAGGTTCAGTTAGCTTTGTGCTGAATCAGCTGGTAGAAATGTTCTTCAGTGGGTGACTTTTTACTTTCATACTTTAGGCACAGAGTCTGTTTCAGAGCCTGAACCTTTTCACTTTTACTTTAATAAAGAATTTGAATCAGTACTTATACTTTTAACACTTTTTTTTTTTTACGCAAGTATCTGTACTTCTACTTGAATAAAGAATGTGTGGACTTTTGCAAGCCCCGGTTTCAGTTCGTGCCACAAGATGCAATAGAGGCATTTTTCACAGTTAAACAGGAACATAACAAAAGCACTTGTGTATACCGATCCGGTTGAGCTCCGTGATGTTTGAGACACATTTATTTCTCAAACCGTCTCTCTGTCAACATCGCGTCTGTCACACAGTAAGCCAAAAAAAAAAAGCCTGCTAGTGTTCCTTGTGTGTTCCTCTCATCTGATAACCACCTCAGTGCCCTGAATGTTCCTGAATGAAGGCCCAGCTGTGCACCATATGCAGATTTGTACTCGCGGAGGGTGGGAAACATGTTGAAGTCAATGACTGGTGAGGGAAATTCACATACAGGGAAACACATCTTTTCTGGCGTGGTGATTCTTGAAATGGCTAATTAGGCTACAGCAGCTGGCAAAGGAGCAACCTGGCAGCCGGGGTGGCCATACATAGTCGAACAGTTCAGTCAGTTTTAGGGATCGCCTTGGTTTTGGTTTCTGCGGGTTCAACAAGCCTGCCCGGGGAGAAATCACTTGTCGGTGTTTGAGCTGCAAGATGTCAACATGTGAAGGATGGATGCAAAAAGAAGAGTTTGTTCTTTTTCCTGGCAATAAACAGGCGTAAATAAATTCAAATTGGTTCTGTTTTATTTTTATGCCTAACTATTAACCGATCAAACATATTTCACACATCATCATTACTTACTTACGTAGGCCTTTGCATTCCCAAAGAAACCATCGATGAAAGCCATCCATCCTCTCTGGTCTTGGCCTTTTGCTGCCATGACAGCCCCTGTTACTACTGTCTGTTCTCCTGAATACAAGGTCCAGACGTTCCATGTTGCAATGTTTGTAGATCGTCTAAGTCAGTGGTCCGGGACCAACAGAGGTTGGGGGTGTTCAGCAAAAGGAGAAATATGATAGTGTAACTTTTATCACATTTTTGGAAGTTGGAACAAGGGAAGAAATACAGTTGATCGTTTTGTTTGATTGTAATTTATAGTTATCCTAGAAGATTGAGTATAAAGACTGTTTTCTTCAAACCTAAAAATGAAAATGTTTTTTTTTCTTTTTTACTATTTTTATCATCTATGCACCAAAATACCAAGGGAAATTCTTTGTATGTGAAAACCTAATTGGCAATAAACCTGATTCTATTCAACAGAATATATTGTTTGTCATTGCCTTTGAAAATGACCTTCAGTCACTATTCCAGCATTTCCCAAACTTAGGGTCACAGCCCGTTTTATTGGGTCACCAGTGAGCAGAATAAAATGCTTAACAGTGCTATGATATGTAAGTTTAAATAGAGGAAGAGCGTTCTTTTTTTTTGCTTCATTGGTCTGTTCAGCTCAGATGCTGTGTGCAGAACTAGCTAGCTTACATTACTTGTTAGTGTTAGCTGTGATTGCTGACGTTAACTTGCTAGCTGCAGCTGACATTCTGACTTTCAGTCCCTGACTCGTAGGCTTGTTTGAGTCGCGGGGACACATCAAATTTCTCTTTTGGATCTTGAGCTGAAAATGTTTTGGAACCTCTCTGATATAACACATCAGCAGGACATAAAACAAAATGAAGTGCCTTCCAAAACAGATACAAAAATGACTCTTTTGACTTTTTCTGATCTGCAACCACTACGGTTATTGTTGAATAAAACACAAACCGCTTAGTTAAGGTTTAGGGAAAGATCCTGGTCATGGGTAAAGGAAACCACCCCTGATTGAAACAAGACGAAAACAGAGGTATCCCGTGTCAAAGTCTTTTTTGACCCATCTATCCAACCAGTGATGCTAATATCAATGTTACTCTACTTTCACCATTTTCCCCCAGAGAGACAGCGTTAATAGTTCACACAGCCACTAGAGGTCCTTATCAGGTAAACCTAACGCAGGTCATTTTTGGCCGACAAATGCTTGATTTTCTTGTGTGGACAGCCTCAGATGTTTTCAAGCTGGGCTACAAGAAAATATTCATTCATTCACCACACTTTGCTGCACAGTGATACTGTGTGATCAGGCCAAACTCCACATTCAAGCTTGTCATTCAAGGCATTTTTCTGAAAAAGTGCCTCACCCCAGCCTCCTTGCACCTCCTTATCCTGTTCAAGACAACAAAGCCACACAACACAGCCGAGCCCATTTTGTGTAGAACTCCCTATTGTAATTTGAAACATACTTGAGAAACCCCTCTACAACCCCACGGCTTCCCTACACACCCATTGTCGAACGCAGCGAGACAATTAAGACCACATTAGATCTTTTCAAGTACTTGTAATTTCATAAGAGAGCGCTTTTTTTCCTCTTTTACCCTTTTTGAAAATGAAATGGGGGAAACCCGCAGTTCCTCAAGAGCCACTTGGAAAAGATGGGAAACAGATATTAACCCTGCTAGTGATGGTTCTCCAAGAGGCCTCCACACTCAAACCCCCCCCCCCACCCACACCGCCAGCACCTCCGCTGTGGGACCACACACACACAGACACCTGCACCCTCTGAGACGCACACACACACATGCACACACACACAGACACACACACACACACACACACACACACACACAAACACACACACACACATAAACATGCATACTCAAATCTACACTCTGAGAAATAATGGCGCTTAATAGAACCATAAAAGTTTCTTTGGCTTGTCCTCATACACAAAATATTTTTGGTTCTGGGTAGAAACTTTTATAAAGGTTCCACACAACATAAAGGGTTATAATTAGAACCACCCGTGACCATCTACAGAAAACCTTTCTATAGTCTATGGTTCCACCTAGAACTGAGGGTTATATCCAGAACATCTACTCCTTCTAAGGGTGCTAACAAGAGCCCACCCAGGGGGTTATACCCAGAACCCTTTTATATTCCATGGGATTCATCCAGAAGCCAACCAGAGGGTTCTACCGAGAACCCTTTTATCCCTTTTACACTATGGTACAAAGGACCTTTGACAAAAGAGTTCCTAAAGTATTGTTGAAATCCTTGAGAAACTCAGCAAATCCTTGAAGAACTCTGAAAACTGAAAACCCTTTTATATTCCAAGGTTTTCATTAAGAATCTGCTCAGGGAGTTCTTCCAAGAACGCTTTTATATTTCAGAAGTTATATCTAGAATCCACCCAGAGGTTTTACCGGGACTTCTTTTGTATTGCAAGAGTTTTGTCTAGAACCCATCCAGAGGGTTCTATCTATAACCATTTTATATCCCATGTGTTATATCTAGCAACCATTCAGAACCCAAAGAACCCTTAATGAAAAAGTTCTTTCAACAATCCTTGAAGAATCTTTCTTTCAAAGAGTTTTTTTTTTTTTTTTGATGAAAAGGGTTCTGAATGGAACCCTTAGTCTTATAAAGAACCCTTGAGGAACCCTTTCTTAAAAGAGTCTTTCTTAGAAACTAATGGTTCTGTGTAGAACCTCAGCCCATCATGAAAAACCCTTTTTGAACCCTTATTTTGCAGAGTGAAAGTGACCCTTTATTCAAACAGAATGACACACACTTCCCATTCGGTTGTCTATTTAAAGAAGAAAGTGCAGCAGATCTTGACTGATTTCCTGTCTTATATTACTCAAGATGTAAGCTACAGCTATAATTACATCCATTAACGAAGAAATGGTCATGTTATTGTTAAAATAATTTAACGCACTCTGTATATTTCATGTATTTGATTCATATTCCTTGGTTCCTCGTGAGCTTTAACTTGCCCCATGTTGAGTAACCCGGGCCTCTCCATTTGGCCCCATTCCACCATGTGAAATGTAAATGATGTATTGTCCTAATTAGATGAAAAAATATGAGTAATCCTCCCAGCATGCACCACTTCTGAGGGGGTTTATTATTATAGCCGAAGGTGCTACTCTGTTTTATTTACTTTGATCCTGCATATTTCGGACTCTTTGGTAATCAGAGGTAGAAAGTCATTACGTTGTTATCACAACTGCAGTCGTGGCGGCCAAAGCTTGACACAAGACGTTAACCCGTCTGTAATGGAGAGGCCTTCGCTTGCTCAGCGGCCTGGCCCACACGGCCTGCTGCCTCCGAGGAACATACATCAGAGGGCGAGGACTTCATTACGGCCCGCCCCTGAAATGAGACCGGCATCAGCAGAGGTGTGGAGAGCGCGGCTGTGGAGGGACCCGAGGGGGAAAAGGGGGGAACAGAGCAGGCCGGCCGGGCGGCCTTTGAGGATTGAACCCTGAAAATCAAAAGGAGAATGAGTGATGGGTGTGATTTGGAACGCACTCCTCCTCCTCCCACAGCCGTTGCACTAATCACCACTTTAAATCAACGTGTTTAAAAGAAACAAGCTTCCATCTCTCAAAACCTTCGCTGTTTCCACTTCTCCCGCCTTCTGATTCCGAAGTCCAAAAAGTTGTCACCAAAAGCCAAAAAATATCAACAGCTTCAGCCCTGTTAGAGTTTGTGAGCAGCTGAGTAGGAATTTTGTTCCTGGACCTGTACAGGCCATCAGTTGATATCCCTACAGACAGCTCCCCACGATGACCAGTCCTACTGTAATTAATGTCAGATATCTGCAAATCCAAAGTCAGGGTCCTTAAATCAAACTGAAACAAAACCGGCAAACTTTCTGCAATTATCCATTTTTTTTGTAGACACAATGCAACATTAATGTAACTGTTTTTCTTCTTTCTTTTCAGTTATATTTCAGGTGGATTGGATGCTAGATTGATAGCAGCACTGGATTTCAAAATAAAGGTCAGGATTTCAAAATAAAGGATTCTAGAGTTAAAGTATTTATTTAACATGAAAAACGTAAATAAATTAACATGCTGTATATGCAAAGGCCTGCCCCTGAACACAAATATGGAGGGAATTGGAGGACTGGACGTATGGTGGGACACAAACACACAAGCACACAAACACAAAAAACGCTCTTAAATTATATTACTGTATAACAATATAATATATCTACACCTGAGCTACAGATTTCATTAGCAGCCTTCCTAAATGAATGGAAGGTCGATTAGCTTTGTTTGTTTTTCCTCTGTGAATTCTGTCACTCCGCTTTTCCTTCCCCTCCTCCCATCTCCCCCTTTAAGAGTGGCATTGCGTGAGTGGCAGCCATTTCACCTTGACCTGCCTGATTGACCGTGGCGATGGCAGTGAAAAAATCCCTCATCAGTGTGAAACGTTGCCATGGTTTCGGCTGAGCCGAGACCCCTGGTCGCGGGTAGCAGGGACTGTGGGGATTTTTTTACACCCCTCCCCTCCGCACCGTTCCCTCTCTTCCGTGGCTCCATGCCACAGCCATGTGGGGCTGCATCATGTCTGCCGGCCTTCTCACACGATCCCAGCACTATTGCGTGCAGAGGCTGCACTGAGAGCATAGCATTTTCACCCCACTACCTTACGCATGAGTAGGCTTGGGAGGGGCTGAGTGATGGAGGGAGGGGAGAGGAGTGGAGTGGGCGAGCAGGGATGATGATGTAGATTGATGGCGGAGGATGAGACACAGAACAAAGGTCGTGAAACGAGGTGAATATTAGAAAAACAAGCGAATGATTGAGAGATTGGAGGTTAAGATGAGTGAAGGAGACAGGAACAAGAAATGAGCTAAGAGGGAGCGAGGAAGGGAATCTCCTGATGCATTATTCAGTTCATACACAGACAGCCGCTAGAGCACTCTCTGAGGTATTACGGTCACACACACACATATACACACACACATACACAACTTCCACGCAGACAGAATGAGAGAATAGTCTGGGCACTTAAACCACAGACAAAACATTGAAAGCGTACACACATGCTTCCTCTCTGTGTGTCTCACACAAAGGTACACACACGCTCAGCCACCCACACAAACACAGAGTGAAACACGCTTATTTACTCACACGATTCAATGGGAAGCATGAACCAACAGCAGATGTACGAGCTTATCATGATTTCCTGATTTTATGTTTCCAATTTCGCATTCTCCCACAAATAAAATTCACTAACCTGCTGTAAAGGCACCGACAACCAATCCTGCTAATATGCTCTGATATTTAAAGTGTCTGCCAGAGATCTGTTTTTTGATCAGGAGTCATGTGGTGTGTGATTAGTATAGCTAGAATGATTGGACATTACCACAGAATCTTAAACCTTGGATAGGACATCCTGAAGTGGGTTCACTTTATAAGAAGATGAGGTTGCAGGAGATATCTGAGACTGATCAATTACATTAATTAACCAGTTTAAAATACATCATCATTGTGCATTTGCTTAAAAACTAACCTGGAGACTCTTTAGCTCTATGGTGTCTTGTCGTACTATCTAACTGCTGTGTCTGTCATGCTTTCTGTTTTCACATGCTACACACTGTATGCAGTATGTATACAATGATAACAGTGACAGACCTTCTTCAAATTTATTGTACTTTTTTAAACAATGGGTGTCTGATTTTGCAATGAGATTGACAAAAGCAGGCTCTCATTTTTAGCAGGCAACTGTCTGTTTTCGCAATCTGAAACTAACATATTGAGCTAGCTCGCTAAAAGACTCAAAACCAAAAGTACCTGATAAAATTCAGCATCCTCACCGGGCGATCATCCATAGAGGACATAGAACTTAAGAGTTCACATGAAAAGCATTTTTTAAACAGTCGTCAACAATGCA
>JAJHUR010100217.1:0-25734 GCA_027495735.1 Lutjanus campechanus | reverse complement strand
CAGCATGTGCTAAGTGGGAGTCGAGTAGCCGCGCAGGTACTGGGATCAGGACGGAAAGAGTGTGCGCTTGAATGGTGGCTAATGGTTCAGAAGCGCAGCATTCAAGCACAAGCCCAAGGTCATGTTTTCAACAACAGCATTTAAAGCACAGTTCACCTCATAGACTGTATAGGTAACTGTGGTGAAATGGTAGACTGAATGACAAAAAGGAAAAGAACAACATTGAACTGAGACATGTCGCTGAGTTTGTTTGGGTTTACATGGAAAATAGGTTATTTAGCAATTAAAGACTGAGATCACAGCGAGATGTTGATTACGGCTGTGAAAACAGTGATTAGACGTTGCCACAGAGTCAAGCTCCTCAGCTGCGGTAAGGTAAGTCACCTGTCCTGTTGAGAAATAAGGGTTCCAAAAGGGTTCTTCCTGAAGGATTGAGGTTCTACCCAAAGCCATTTGCTTCTAAAGAACCTTTCTTTGAAGAAAGTGTTTGTTAAGGGTTCTTTGTAAGACTAAGAATTCCATTAAGAACCCCTTATAGAAGTAAGAGTTCTTCAAGGATTGTTGAAATCAATGAAGAACTCTCTGAGTTTTTTTTTTGTATTAGTTGCCAATTTTCATATATAACACCTGATGTGGGAGCTCGGCTTTCAGTTTCATGTTCTGTCTCATGCTCTCTGACTCAGTGAACAAATGTCAGACCAATTAAAAAGAAGCTACAGGGCCACTTTGTGATGGAAAGAAGACAGAAGAAGTGTGTTTTTAAGAGCCCAAGCAGACTGCACCTGGCAGGTTGCAAAAGGTGAGGGGCACGGCACTGCCTTTTTTGTTGCCACTGTTATTTTAGAAAAGAGTGAATTAGCTATCTAAACATCTGCATATAAATGGGAAGGGAAAAAAAAGCCACAAATGACGTCAGGTGCTTTTCTGAGGCGTGCAGAGTACAGCTGTTACAATAACCGCAATACTTTGGTCTTATGATGCCTGAACTCATTATCGTTGTCATTGCAAATTTTATGTTGAAGCGTCGGTCTTACAAAGCATTTCAGATCAGCGCTATTAATACACCTGTAGTTCAGTGCTGCCACATCACCAGTCAGAAACACAGCTTCTGATTGGCCGAAAGACTCAACCAACCAATCATGGGAATGCCAGTGGACGGCTGACAACATGCTAACAAGAAAAACAACAGTTTTCAAAAAGAAAAAAATGGATAAATAAAAAGACACTGGTAGTTGCAGTATAACCACCATCCTGCAGGAATATGTAGCCTTTTCACCACCATAAGAAACAATCCATACCATTGCCACCCTGGTTCAGAGCGGTCCTGCAAAAATGTGAGGCGCTCTGAGCGTCTAAAATGTGAGGTGACCAGGGTGCTTTAGCAGCGTGCAAAATACTTACTGCCTATAGAAAACACCTGGTTAAAGACAACCCTCAGAATCTGAATCTAAACAGATAAAAAATAAGACAGATGCTATTTGCACCTGGGATGGAATATCAAATGTGGCTAGTTTATATCATAGCATAGCAGAGACAAGTTGCAAGGTGTCATTGCCAATAATGCAATTTGCACCTGTGTCTAAATAACCAATAAGGCTATTTACATCCGCATGGCAGAGACGAACCACAATCTTTTCCTAAACCTAACCAAGCAGCTTTGTTGCCTAAATCTAACCAAATTGCAACTGACAGCTGAAAATAATAATTGAAAAATGTAAATAATTAACCAACTAAGTCTAAAAATTAAAGTAAACCAAGGGGGTTGGGTGTGAATAGCCCAATTAGCAGCCATGTGTCTATTATTACCCGGGCGAAACAGACGTTCATGAAAGTCTAATTCAATTAAGATCTACTGAATATGTTGTGGGTATGTGCACTGCCATTCTGTTCACAAGCGCATACGTTGCCAGAGCAAGCAAGCTAACTTTGAGCCACAAGAATCACTATGGTGAATCTGAAAATCATCCCCCCCAGGAAGAAATATTTTGGTACATTTAATGAGAAGTGGTGTGAAGACGAGGGACTTGGCTTTGATGAAGCTGATAATTTCACAGTTGAATTTAATCTTTGTTGGCATTCTTTTCCTGTCAAATTTGAGGGGAGGCAGGGATTCGTGTGTCGTGCTGCCAGCAAGAAAAAACAAGGATTTGGACAAGAGCTCTCTGAAAGAAAATACACATTTTAAGCAGAAGGCGACCATTGAAAAGCTGCAAGGTTAAAGAAAATGAAATTATACTGTTGTTTTGTTTGTCATGTGAAAAATAAAAATATTGTAATTGAATTGCTGGTCTTTTGGCTTGTGTTGTGCTTTTGTGGCGCTCTCTTAAAGTGCACTTTACACACACACCTTTTTATTTGCTGCGGCATTCTTTGTCGCTTTCACTGGAGTGGTTTTCATTGTCACAGAACTATAGCTATTACTGAATTCTTGATGATATGAAGGGCCAAAGTCATCTAATTTCTCTGTCTGGCTTAGCTTTTTATCTTGCTCCATCACCATGACTAGCTATTTCACCCTCAGTGAGTGAGTGTCGGTCTTCTTTCTGCTTTGAGCTTGAGTGCTGTACCTGTGATTTCATGTCATAGTGGCTACCATTATGTTGTTGATAAAGTAACAGTTTTATAAAGTCTCAGAATCAAAATAAATCTACAGCCAGAGTTTACCAAAGGTGACAATAGAGCACTCTTAGGAATAAGGGTTTTGAAAGGGTTCTTCCTGAAGGGCTGAAGTTCTATTCAGAACCATTTGCTTCTGCTTTTTTGATGAAAGGGTTTGTCAAGGATTCTTTGTAAGACTAAATCTTCCATTAAGAACCCTTTTCATCCAAAGAACCCTTTTCAGAGGATTGTTGAAATCCTTGAGGAACTCTTTCATCTAGGATTCATCAAGTTGTTTTCTTTTTTTTTTTGTTTGGAATATAAAAAGGTTCTCTGTAGAACCCCTTGGCGAGTTTTAGAATAAACCCTTGGAATATGAAAAGGTTCTCCATAGAATCCCATGGTGGGTTTTAGATAAAACCACTGAAATATGAAAAGGTTCTCCGTAGAACCCTTTGGTGGGTTTTAGATAAAACTCTTGGAATATGGAAAAGGTTCTCTGTAGAACCCCATTGGTGGGTTTTAGATAAAACCTTTTATTATAAAAATGGTTCTCAGTAGAACCAAGAGTGTTCTAGATAACATTCTTGGAATAAAAGTAAAAGGATTCTCAGGTTCTTGTTGGCAGCCTTAGAGGGTGGAAAGGTTCTGGATAGAACCTCAAGAGAAGGCACTAGTTGGAACCATTATACTATAGAAGGGTTCCCTGTAGAACCTCTGATAGGGGAATCTGGGAGGAACCTTTCCCAGATAGTCCTAGTTATCATTCTTTATACTGAGTGCTACAAAGAACTCTGAAAGTTTTCTAAGTGGAACTTTTATAAAAAAGTTCTACCAGGGACTGAAAGGAGGGGGGCAAAGAACCCCTTACGGTTCTCGTTAGCACCTTTCTTTCTAGCGTGTAGTGTGTGTAGATCTTTCCTGCCATAGTATTGCAGGATGTGGTACACATGTGAATGAGTCACACATTGGCAAACACACACACAGTCACACACCTGAGCCACTTACCGAGCCAGTGTTCTCCAGTGATCTTGCCAAATCCCTCGCGATAGGACTCCCATCCTCTGAAGAAGTTGACCGAGCCGTCCTCCCTGCGCTGGATCACCTACACAGCCCAAGACAGCAAGGAGAAGGGGTCAGAGGTCAGATGAGATTCATCTCACACAGTGTGTTTCATCCTCCTCTGTGATGAGTCAGTCCAAGTCCCACTCTTGGTCGCTGAGCTCATCTCAAACTAAACTAAATGAACTCATAAATGCTTGCTCTTTCACAAATGAATAATGCAAACGCTCTTCCCACTAAAAAGGCAATTTGTCGGAAGCTAATAAAAGGAATCCATTAAATCTTGACTGACTTTGAATCAAATCACTATGGAATCTGCATCCTTAATTGAAATCCCAGAAAAGAGATGATATTCATAAAACAATAATCCTAAACACACAAGGAGAGATGAAATTTCTCTTCTTCTCTACCATGAATCATGAAATTCTACAAAGCGATGGTGTGTGGAGAAATTACATGGTAGGTTTTTTTTTTGCAGTCACTTTTAGAAATAAAGGGGATAACTAGAACTATATAAGGTTCTTCAGCTTGGAACCTGGAACCCTTTCAGGGCCCCTTTCCCTCACATTAGCCCTGGTTCTTGAACCGGTCCTGTTCAGGATTATTGGAACCTTGGTACTATCTAGTGAAAGAGCCCCTGTTTGGACCGGTTTTGAATTAAACCATTTTAATCAAGGATCTTCTCAATAGAACACTGCACAACACACAACCTATAGAATATATATACCCACTTGGGTTCCCAACCTGGTATTTTTTGGTTACAGCTGGGAACCAACTTTTTATGCCCCGAACGAGTTTATTTTTTGGTGGAAATGCGCAGAACGGTTCAAAATCAGGTGCTTGAACCAAAAACAGGGTCAGTTCCATGTTGGTAGAAAAGAGACTTATACCTAGAATCATCTGTGAAAAGTCCCACCTAGAATGAGAGGTTCTATAAAGAACCCTTCTACAGTGTAATGGTTCCAACCAGAACCCTCCCTGGGTGTTCTATCTTTAAACGTTTCCATCTTTAAAGGATACTAATAAGAACATACCCAAGTGGTTCTGAGAACCATTCTATATTCCAAGGGTTTCAACTATAACCCTCTTGTCTTTCAAGGGTTCTAAGCTCTAAACAGATCAAGTAGAAACACTAACAAAAAGTAATTTTTGCATTTTGGAACATAAAACAGCTAACTTAACAAACTACTCAGTCAAGCAGAGGCATGATGGGAAATGTGGGCTGTCTGGATACATTTACAGTTAATAACACCATGAGAAACATGAATTGAATAATTAAGGGTGAGAATCTTCACATCCATACCTTCAACAACTCTTTCCAAAAATGATCTTTAACGGAACCCTTAGTCTTATGTTCGTTGTAAGCAAATGGCTCTGGGGTGAACCCTTTTGGAACCTTTACTTTAAAGAGACTAGCAACCTTTGAGACAAAGGACATATTAGCAAATAGCAATACCAATTTAGCTAAGCTGTGTGAATGCCCATGTGTGCTGTTGCAGTATCTGTATCACCCGATGAAATAGTCTATCCATTAAAAGTGCTGACATACCAAGTGTCAGGCTGAGGATGAAGGGAAATTGGAAACGTGCTCCTGAAGAGGAAATGCATGCAGATGGAAAATAGTCTAGGACTCGCTGTTGGAAGGCTGTTTTAATGTTGAAATGACAAAAGAAATTCCATGAGACAGTTTATGTTCAGCATGACTAATCCCCTAACATACCATAAGGCACCAGATGGCACCAACAGCCATATTTGCTTTTAACATCCGCGCAGACAAAGACGAAAATCCTGCAGAGCAATGGCAAAATCTTCATCCTCATCATTTTGATCCTCATAATTGTCTTCATTGTGATCATCTTAATCATCATTACTGTATCATCATCGCTTATCAACACCATCAAAGGACTGTAGGGATTTTCTTCTCTATCCTCAAAGAAGCTAGATTCCACGTCTCCTCTTTCTGAAATCCTCCGTTATAAATCCAAAGATTGATTTCCTCCCTTATATATGATATGATTAACTTCAAATATAAATTCGGTTCTCTTTTTCAGGAACCTCAACTTTACAGCATTTCCAGATCTTTCCTCACAGTAACTCCTGTAGTTTTCCCATTTAAAGTTTTTCAGTGATTCAGGTCTCTTCAATGAGCCTCATCCCTTGTCAGCCACCCCATCTATATTAGACAAGATAGCAGCTACAACGCCTTTAATGACAAGTCTGGTCTGGTGTCTGTGCAATAAATGAATTAATTTTAAAAAACTGTTCACAAATAAGCACTTGTCTGAATCAACTGGCAATTGTGGTTTTTAGCAAACATTACTCAGACTGGACTAAATAGTGCATTTGTTAGGGACTATTTTCAGATGGGGAAAAATGCACATTTGGTGTGCTAGTTTATTTTGCTTCAATCCCATATATACAGTCCTGCTGCCATAAGCACTCAATAAAGTGGCCTTGGAACATGGCAGCCAGTGCAACAGTATGGCTCATTGATGTGTTTTTAACAGTTTATGACCAAGAGGAGGTCAATGTCACAGTGAAATAACATATGTTCCTTTTTGGCTACACAGGCAATACTTGTTAGTAGGATCAATTTATTGTTGCTTTGGTCTTTTAATGGGATTTGCTGACAATAAGAAAAACACAGAATATCACTGCCTTTATCCTTTAATCCGTATACCCCATTACGTTCTCTTTATAGTGCAATTGTTTCTGCTGCTTCTGTATCCCCTCCTGCATATAATGTAACCCTATGACTCTTTTTTTAATCAGTGAAGCCTGTACACAGGTTATAATATGCAGAGCGCTGCATGAAGCCATCAATTAAACATAAAGAAACAAAGGGATTTGTATCAGCTGTTGCGTAAGACTCTCACAGGCTTTGCCCCAGTCGCAGTGCATTAGACCTTGTGTGCCAGTTATCTGTCACGATGTCAGCGATTACACTTCTTAACTTCCTTAAGCTAACACGGAAATCTAACTGCAGGGTTTTTACAGAATTTGAGTCCCTATATTAAATGTGAATGTGAGTTAAAATTAATTAATCTGACACTGTGACTGACTGTTATTAACACGAGTAATGATTTACTGTAGTCCTGTGTTACTCATTTAAAAATGAGTTCATGTAAAAATGTATCCCCTGTCTATTAAGAAACCACTGTGTGGTGTGAGATTTGCTGCAGCTCAGTTAATTTTTCCTGTATCTGCATTTATCTAGTGGACGGGTATAGATTATTGCTACAGATTTCAATATACAGCGTATAGTATATGGTATACAGTGTATATAAATAATGTTATCAATCATTCATACACAGCTGCAGGGTAGCTCATTTTCACTTTCCAAGTATATTGCTTCAGAACAGCTTAATGCACAGATGGAGTGGTGTCAGATACACTAGTTCAGTTAATAATATGGTACTAATGTTGTAGACTCAGATCATAGGTTAGCCTATGTGTCACAGTGGAGCTAGTGATGGGGATGTTGTGTAACATGTTGTTTTCCACTTACTGTACTTAACACACGGCATCAAGTATACTCAGTCATAAGGTACGACAGCTGAACGAGGAGTCTAAATGAAATAAGATCTCAGGGGTTTCATATTCTAGACAGACTGTATGTATTGTGACTATTAGTCACTTGAATCTATGTCTTAGAACAGAGGTTCTCAATTTTTCTCAGCCAAGGAAACCTTATAAGATCTACCAGGGACTCCCTCATGTATGTCTCTTGGAATATGTAGCCTATAATGTTTAACACCTCTTCTCAGGTATGTGAATCATGAAGAAAAACATGGGAAATTTATTAAAAAGATATTATTCTAAAAATATTTGCACCATGTCAACACTGAATACTCAGAGAGAATGTACAGAGAGATGGTTTCCAACATTAATGGTGTAGTGTCCAACATTTGCATATTGTTACATTTTACTGGATATAGTATAAACCTTTTTTACAATTTGTTTCAAAATAAGACTAAAAAAATCGACTAAAAACATGGTCTAAATGCCGTCTTTTGTGGTTAAATTTTAATGTCGCTGCTTTTGTGACATTTTGTGTTTGTTTTGTGTTCTTTTGTTTTATACATTTTATCCGTGGTCACCATCCACTGCCATTGTACTGGATTTAGCTGCAACCCTGTTTTCTGCTGAAACTCCAGGATTGTTTTCTGACCTGAAGATCTTCACCAATCCTCACATCGGCATAGGGGTGAGTACATACTGAGTGGATTATCATATAGGGGTGGAATATCGCTTTAACTGATGCCTGAGTGATTTCACATTGTCATCCCACATTTAATACACTACTGGCTAATAATAAAAATGTTACTCTGTACAAAGATGTGGATTCATAAAACATGTTTACCACAATGAAATCCTTTCACGGTGATATTAAATGATATTATCTATGACTCACAGGGGGCAATAACCTGTTAATAAGGCCATTACTGCAATGATGTCCTGATTAAACTAATCAAAAGACCTTGGAGAAAGGCAGTGGCATTTGACAGTGGAAACAGTGCAGCGTCATCATGTTACTGATATGTCAGCAGGGCACTCAAGGACTGTGAGCGAGCCTGCCCCTGGTGTTTTCTACTGATTGCTGGGGTTAACTGGTGAGATTTATGCCAACGATTTGTTGAGAAAAAAAAAGGAAACAATTCTCTGGTATAGGCACTGCAGTAAAGCATGGCTGCCTTGAATTTAGAGGCTGGAAAAAACATTCATGTCTCTAAATTCTCCTTGAAATAATGACCTTCCAGCCTCCTCCTTATCTTACTCCCTCCCTCCTCTTACCCCTTTTTGTCTTTACATTCAAATTAGCAGAACTAGAGAAGACTGCAAATTGATAATGCTATGTTAAAAATGAGGTTTTCCTTTTCATCCATCCCTAATTGTTTTTTCTCTCTCCCCTGGCCCTCAGCACATTAGCAGCAGTTTAGGAGGCAGGAAAATTGCAGGAAAAAAGTGCCCCCTCAACCTAATAAATCACAAGAAACTTCAGAAAAAAACTCTTTTAACAAATTTACACCAAAGAAAGTAAAACAGACATGTCAGTTTTAAGTAAGTCTTGAGTAAATCTTTATGAAAAGATGGTAGACAGTGTTAAATCAAACCACTAACTTTTATACAAGTCATCTAAGTCCTCTCAGAACAATGTATCACTCAAATTATGACAAAAACTCAAAGGCTGTCTGGCTGCATACGTACTGTGGAGCCATCTGACATGAGACAAAGATGTCTGATAGACTTGAGATGGAAAGAACAGTGAATGAATAGCAGTGTGCTCTCATACCAGCATTGTTCCATTGATGCAGACAGACCCCATTTACCTTTTCAAAAGAAACACAATATGAGACAAGCTTCTCCTGTTAAATTTAGATATAGCTTTAGTCTTCAATTTGGTAGCTCCGGTTGGCATATGCGTGTCCGCGTAGTATTTTTATCCTGAGCGCCAGAGTGTTTTTTCAATCGTTCCCAAAGAGGAGAGAGCATGTGCGGCAGCATGTGGATGCCTGGAGAAAAGGCTCTGCATCCAGCGTCTTATTTTCCAAGCGCTCTGCCCTGTGCAGGAGCCCAGAGAGAAAGGTGTTTATAAAAAGTCTCTGTGTTCAGCTCTCAGTACTTTTGTAGCTTCTAACTAAATCTCTCTGCTTTGAAGTTAAGTTTCTCTCCTTAATCAGTTTGCACTTTGATGTATCTGTATTATTTTACATTTTCATGTTGCTTTCCACTATATAGCAGTTGCTTTAAGTTACTGCTGATAAAACCCAAACATTTCCTTATTTTGGTGCTTCATATTAAAAGCTTAAAATAGCTCCCAAAATATTGGGATACTTTTATTGTGAAGAATTTATAGGAAATGAATGTGTTTTACCATGCTTTTACAGCCACTCCACTCAAGAGCCCGTATCAAGACACATTTTCAAGCGAGTAGCCCAGATGCAAATCCTTGCCGTGCTGAGTCATACCAAGTGTGCACATGTGTATCGGCTGGTGCTCATAGAGAAAAGATGCCAAACAGATAAATATAGGTAATAGATAGGGAGTGATGTTAGACTGCACCAATACTGGTCATGGGAATTTTTTAAGATATTGTCATAGAAACTAAACTCACATCAATTTTTAACTGCACAAAGCTTCATCTCAAAAAAATACTATGTGGACAGAGGCCCTAAGGTCACAAGACATCTTTGAAGCTGGCTTTCGTGCCTCAGCTAAAGTCTCTCCCTAGCGTTGCTCAGATAGAAAACCTGAGACACTGGTGAGCCAGTGTGACTCACTGCGGCAGCGAGAATCTGGTCAGTGGTCACATGAAGCGGTACTCTACGACGGCAGGTTAACCAGCGAGCAGTTCAGTTCGGATTAAGGTTAACACTCATGTCTTGCTGGCCCTGCCTCCTTCCACGTCTAGCATCCTTGTAAGGCTGGAGAGCCTCTCTGAGGTTTAATTGCATGTTGACCCTGAAGGTCTGTGTGTGTGTGTGTGTGAGTGTGTCCGTGTGTGTGTGAGAGTGTGTGTTCCCTGGAGACATGAACCTCACAGAGATTCATTTTCTTTCACGTTTCAAGAGGGAAAGGCAGTGGTGAAAATTGGGAGGTGTGGGGGAAACGTGGTATTTTGGGAGTGGGTGACAATGTTATTAGAGTGACAGTATACATGTATGCGGATACATACACATGTTCATCCATTGTTTGTTTACATGTTTGCATGCACGATAGACCTTTTTCACGATAGCCAAACATGAAATAGCAGGGTAAACACAGGTGTTACCGCTGATACTAATTAATGTTGGATGGTCCACAACTTCCTGGAGCTAAATATTGGCAAGACTGAGATAATTATTATTGGCCCTGGCACAAGTAATGCACATTTTTCAAAGCATACGGGCTCCCTGCCCCAAAATATAATCCAAAACTGCAAAAATTTGTCTTTCACAACAACCTCACCCTGACCAAGCACCTTAATACACTTTTCTTTTTTGGAACAGGGGCTGTAGCTTCTCTTCGGTGGCTCCCGGTTAGTTTTACTGTAGAATTGATTTTAAGATTTTATTGATAACTTTTCAGGCCCGCTCTGGACCTGTTTGGATCCTCTGACACTACACACGCCTGGTCGTGACCTGAGGTCCTCTGCCAAGGCTCTGTTAGCCATCCCACAATCCAGGCTGAGAATCAAGGGTGACCGGGCTTTCTCTGCCCTCTGGAACAATCTCCCTGAGAAGATCAGATTGCCAAGCTCTTTATCCTCTTTTAAATCTCTTTTAGAAATATATTTTTTAAAGTGTGCTCTTACAGGGCTTTGGTCTGATCTTATCTGTTAACTCACTTCTTAAACCCTTTTGAAAATAATGTTTTCTCTCTTTTATTCATTGTCTTTTTAATAATTTTAGATTGTTTACTTTACTGTCCATATTCTTATAGTTACTTTTGCATGATGCTGTATACCTTTTAAATTGTTTTTAATTTAGTTTTTTTAAAGCACTGTTTACCATTGTTATTTCAGTCTTGTTGTAAAGCACTGTCTAACTTTATTGTGTGATCGATTGTGTGCGTGTGCATGATCAACAGACCTGGAGCTTGTCCGCAGCTAATCTCAAACACCGCTCAACCGATCAACCTAATTTGTTTTGAGCACATTCACGACTGAATGGTAAAGGGCCTCTGTGGTTCTGAATTTTTGAAAAGCCTTGAAAAACTTTTTTTTCATGACTCCACGCCGGCGACAGCTATAGCCACAGGCATTATATTTTCAGGTCATCCCACTCCCTAACCTTAACCCACTGTGAACAGGATACCGCAAGAACGCCTTGAGCAAATCTATGCAAACTTGGTACAAACGACCACTTGGACTGAAAGGTGTACTGATTTGGTTTTGGTGGTTAAAAGTCAAGGTCACTGTGTACTCATGTCCATCCTGTTATCGTGACGACAATATCTCTTAGATATATGCGGTGGGAATTTATTTGAACTGGTACAACCGTCCACTTCGAATCAATGAATTAGATGTTGGTGCGTAAAGGTCAAAGACCAAATGACCTCACTAAGCACATTATGAATTCAAGAATTCATATGCTAATTATGGCTAGCAGCAGCCTTTTCAGTAAGCCAACATGCACAATAGCAGCACACTGACCCTGTTTGACCTGGATAGAAGAGAAACTCAATTAGTATAATTGTTAACACCTCTGTTTACTCTACTATTTCATGTCAAAATGGCTGCTGTGAAAAAGGTCTATTGCTTTTGTTTGCATGGGTGTGTTTGTGTCTGTAATTGTATGTGTGTACTGTAAATTCAGGGCTGTATAAGGGTGTGGGTGTTAATATTAATGTCGAAGTTTGTAGGTACGGTGAAGAAGTTCTGTTGCTTCTGGCCTGTTTAATCACAGATAACGCGCAAGTGAAGAACATTCAGAAATATGCAGCCCAGAGGCAGATAAGCAGACTGTACTATCTGCTGCTAACACTCACATTATGGTTTCACATAAGGAAGTTGCTCCCAATACTGGTCAGCATAGCGGCAGAAAGGAAAAGGAAAAAAAAAAGACAAAACAAAAGCTATTCAAATTCACCTTTCAAGAAAGAAAAGTCAGATGCTTAGTTCAGAGTGCATTTGCATGCACTGTTTATACTGTGGCTCGAATTCTTGTGTTTTACTGAGCTCGAGCCACCATGTCACCTCACCTCACCCCCTCACACACGGACACCAACACAGTTTCCACTGGGACGCAGCTCGACATCCCAGCTGACAAATCCTTACACACAATGTTTGGCTGGAGGGCAGTTTCTGACATCAAAGTTGTTTCTGTCAAGGTCAGACACTCGCAGATTCGTTTTGTTTGGGTGTGGGGCAGGTGATGTTCCAGTCACAACCACACTGAGAGCTGCAGTTGTGACACAGCAGCCATTTTATTAAAGGGTCGAGCAAGGTCTCACAACATAAAGTAGAGAACCAGCCAAAACCTGACCTAAAAAATCAATAGTGACTGCTTGTCCTCATATTAGTGTACTGACAGCAGCACAATAATAATGGCTAATGGACTCCAGTGCTGTCACAAGCATTGGGTCCTAATGTCATTTGAAAAAAATGCTCGGACTCCTTCATATGATATTGATGTAATAATGCATTATTATTTCAACTCTATGGTACAATCTGAAATGTCCCAAGTTGTTCTTAATGATCGGTAATGGGGGGCTGATCCGGGCATATTTTAATGGATCCGTATCAGCTAAAATAAAATCAATCAATTCTTTCTTTCCTGTGCTGTGTGTTTTATCACCTCTGCCTGCTCTGCTTTACCACGGCTGGACTCTAACAGTGCAGCATCCATGTGTGTGTGTGTGTGTGTGTGAATGTGAAAAATTATTTGTGAGTTCAGGCAGAGAGGCTGGGAAAAGCCACAGAGTGATATGCCTCCTCTCCAGTGGATTGCGTCACATCAATTTCCGGAGTCGCGTTCTCCTGGTTAAATTTTCATTCAAGTCAATAATTTAAGCTTATAAGTTTATAATACTGAAGTGTAATTTTGAACCAGGGTCTTCAGTATTTGGATCAAGTAGCTTGTGAAAAATAAGGCATATAAAGTGAAGTAGGCCACAACTTTTATTTTTACTTTTATGTGTCAGATACATATTTAATCAACATTTAAAGGTAGAATCTGCAGCATTGTGTGATGTAACCATATGTTTTTATAGTGTTCTGAAAACTTGCGCGTTGAATTGGCTAGGGGCTCCACAAAACTACCAAACAAGCGTCCCGAGTAGAGTAAAACATGGAAAAATTAAAACATACATGCAGGATCTCTGCAGATATGGGCACCACCGTGCTCTTTTAATTGTGTATTTTAAGTGATGATTTTGAGGGATATATGAATCTATACATTTTTTTTTTTAAGGAAAATGTTACATATTATGCCTTGAAAGCTGTAATATGTAACATTTCTGTATTAAAATGTTTGAAAACACTAAACCTTGTGAGTTGTGCACTTAGATCAAATGTTTCCTGCAGAAATCTGTAATTTATTTGTGATAACGTTTTCAGCAAGCCGCTAGTTGCTTTAACTTCTGGGAAAACAACGGGATACGTCAGAGAGTGAGGAAGCATATTGGCAAATGACACTAAACTTAACATGATTATAACTTTAATGAATTACCCTTTCTGTGAACATGATTTTTCCATGAATCCCGTCAGAAAGATTTTCATCAGCAATGGTTGAACAATAAAGACAACTCCCATGATCCCATGAAACTACTTCTTTTGTTATTGTTTTAATGTGAAAGAGACCCCTAGTGTGAGAACTTACAACTTAATTGTGCACTTAAATACGATTATTGGAAAGGACTCGTAAGTACTGGAAGATACACAATATCAAAAGAACTCAGATGAGGATTGGGGTAGTACAGGCCTATAAAAGTGGCAGCCCGTGTGCCAAATCCAACCCTTTAACAATCTCAGTCTGGCCTTTTAATCATTTATAAACATGAAAAGATGTTATTCATTGTGATTTTATTTAAATAACCTGCTAACATTTCATTTTTGTGGGTGTTTACATTGTTAATAAGAAGATTATCATTTTAGTAGTCTGATACTGAGTCCATTCATTGATTATGTTTGCTGTTAACCACAGAAATATTTTCTATATTAAAAAGTTTTAACTCTGGCTGTTTATGCAGAGGGAATTTAAGAGCCAAACTGAATGAAAAAAGATGTTAAATGCAAGATGTAACATAAAACAACAAGCTCCTTCTATAAGTATTTGAATAGGCCTGTATCTAGTATAATCATGATAGAAATGAATCATTTCCTCCCTTGACACAATCTGAACAAATGTGCAAAATTTCAAGCCTCACAGAGGTTTTATTACTATTTTATGTATAGCAATTTGTGTATGTGAGTGTGTGTGTGTGTGTGTGTTTGTTCACAATCTGTGGCGTAAAAATAAAGTATGATTCTGGGACACTTCCTCTTATCTTGTAGCTCTCGTCTTTCTCCACATTGCAGTATTTTTACTTTGTCCCTTTTTCTTGCAGCTCTTAGGTAATTAATTCTTTATACATGTAGCTCCACATGCTCCACAAAGCCTAAACAATCCATCCTTCAAGGGCAACTTTTTCCAGAATTCTCTCCACCATCTCTCCAGCAGCACATATTTACTGTATCATAAAGGAAATCGTCAATATGAAGAATTTGTTTAATTGCTGTAGCTGAGAATATTGTGAGTGTTGTCAGAGTTTATGAGTTAGTGAAGAAATCAATCCAGAAGAAGCGCCAGCAAACCAGTAATTACTAAATACATCACTCTCGCCTTCTGTTTATCTCTCAGTTCAATAGCTTCATTTTCTGCACCTAAACATTTAAGCTCATGTGCACACATTTTACTTGTTTTTGCTTTCTGGCTATGTTAAAGAGCTGCACCAAATTATCTCTAGTCATAAAAACATGGATTTTTAAATAACATATTATGCTCAGTTTTCTTTTGAATCCAAAAGTTGCCAAGTCAAGTCAGATAGTTCTCTTTCTCCCGACTGTACCGTCTGCACCAGCCTGTTCTATTGATGCATGGTAGCACAGTACAGCACAAAGGCAGACAGGGGCATTCAGATGAAGGAAAGTACCTTTGAGGGGGAGAGTGGTTGCTGTAACATGTTTTGTCAGAGTGTCTGTGTCAGCAAGGCGCCATAAACTAAGTATTGACAGTAAAAAGTCTCTTGTACTCTGCCTCACCAGTCAGGGGAACTCGGTGACAGTTCTTCAGAAAAGCGAGACCTGTGTTCCAGGACTTGTCAAGAAAACAAACAAAATAAATCTATGCAGTAAAGAATCGAAAAAACAGCCTGACATACTAATACATATGTAAATAAAAGTACTCACAGTAAGTCACCACAATGTAAATGGTGAAAGGTGAGTGAGTTATAGGCAGGGCAGGCCTTATGACCCTAAACAACATCAAGTGAAACACTGCACACATAAACAGTGGTGGGTTAGATTTTGAGCCTGGCATGAACTGCTGGACAAGCGAGCAATTTAATGTGGACAAGCTTGAGAATATGGACAGAAGTTTTAACATGATATAAACTTTCTTTGATCTTGAAGCGTCATGTTACTCTACAATTCTGTGGTTTACACTGTTAGATCGTTTAGTCTCTGTTAACAGTGACAAACAGCTATTTTCATTGTGCTGCTGTCCATGTCCTGTCTCTCTCTCTCTCTCTCTCTCTCTCTCTCTCTCTCTCTCTCTCTCTCTCTATCTCTATCTATCAATTACTAACCAAGTGATAGAAAGAAAGATCCTCTAAGTCAGGGTTGTCAGACTCAACCCTGGTGCATAGCACTATTATGGTTGCTCTAAAAAGACCAGTAAGTTTAATACTACTTCTTAATTGCCTTTTTCAAAATAATGATGCAAAGTCATTATTTTGATATACAGGTTATTTTGAGATAATATCTCATACAATATGAAACAAAATGATACGATACAATACGATACGATACGATACGATACGATACGATACGAAATACTTTATCAATCATTAATTTTGGAGATACTAACCCAATCATTTGAGATACTAAGGCTCTACTTTAAGAAGGTTTCTAATCTTAATGACTTACTGGATCCTTTTTCACAACCACTTGGCATCTCCTTACAGTTCTCATGTGTTACTTCTGTGTTGTTGACTATGTAGTTTCTATGGCTGCTCTGACAGAAAGTATGTTAGTGTTCAAGGTTGCTGTCTGCTGTGGTGTAAAACGTTGTCGAGTTATTGCAAAATGTTGTTAATTAGTATTTGATATAAGTTATGCTGGCCATTCAAATTAACTAAATTAAAATAATTCTGGACAGTTTGGTTCGATGTAATTATACAGACCAGACTAAGACTAAGGATTAAAAAAATTAAGGAAAAATTTATTAAAAACAGTCATCCTTAACCCTTCAGTTAAATTCAATATTTCTGTGGACTTAAATTCATTGTTTTATTTGATGGCCTTGAAGCTCTGGCATTTTGAGTCCTCAAAAAATTGAAAACACCAAAGGCTAAGAAATTCCGGTCACAGGTGAACTCTTCCAACCCACCAACACTGAAGTTAAGTGAAATGGCCAAACAGTGTTAACAAACAGATCTCCAATCCTTAACGACCATCTCACCCAACACTTGCTAAGGGGCTATTGCATTGGCATGATCACATTAAGCTCCCTGTAATCTCTGCAGTAGATGAAGGCTACTTAACAAGCTGCCTTAAGCTCTTCAGCAGGATTTCTGTCAACTACTGGGAACCCACAGCGTGCACAGACGGACACCCTGACTGACAGACCAGAACACGGGGAAGAATCAACACAAGCACTCCAAAGCTGATTGGGAGGAGATTTACAATCTGGCATGTGACTGGGTGGAAAATAGGAAATGTGCCAATAGCTTGTTAGCTCCTGGCATGTACACACTGTGCGCACACTATGTTTATATGTTTGGTGCTTTGGCAACAGATGTCACTTGGTACCGCTGCTCTATACTGACTAACTGAAGATAATTGGTAACATCTTCAGAGTGTGATTAATACATCAGCCGAGAGGGACAGACTGAATCATAGAGATGGAAGGGACATGGAAACTATAGAAATAAAGCAAAAAATATGTATATATAAAAGGATACAATACAGAAATACAGGAGGAAATAAATGAAGCAAGCCTTGAGGCTAACAGAATCACATCTAAAAGCCTCACACCTCCTTTCATAGATTTAAGATAGATCAAAACAGACTGGCGGAGGAATTGTGAACAATTTGATTACATTGTTAAGAATATTGATGATATGGTGACAAATTCAACACTGTCTGATGAAAGCGCTCATAAATCCACAGCAGTCTGCAGAATTGCTATCTTCAAAGAGGACTGCAAACATCTGTTGGTGAATGTTTTATAATCCTATCAGAAAGACAGATGTGCTCTGAACACAGCAGCAGCAAACAAGAACAGAAGGAGAAACACAATCATCCACACACACACACACACACACACACACACACACACAGTCTCACACATACACACATGCAAACACAATTTCTGCATTTACATGTGCTTAAGTAAAAAGATTATTCCTGGCTTTCAGCGGTAACCTGATTTTTTTGAAACATATAAACAAGAAACCTGGTTTTCCTTATTGGGTTAAGGGATTAAGAGAAACCAGGTTAAAAGCCTTAGATTTCTGCTAAAGCATTTTAAAACATTTTTAATCTGTGGATGTACATGACAAAGACCCAGTACAGTCAGGGATAGAGTCTACAGCCATGCTCGCAGATCTATGAGGCGAGACATGGCAGTCATTTGAGCTAAATGCTATTATTAGAATGCTAACAAGCTCACAATGACAATGCTGATGTGTAGCAGGTGTAATTCTGACCATGTTCAGCAGCCTAGTTGAGCATGTTAGCATGCTAACGTTGACTAATTAGCACTCAACAGATTAAAGCTGACAGCAATTTCATTCATTTTGCAGGTACATCCCTGTTTTACAAAAAGTAAATACAATACAACAATTTGTCTTTGTACAACAGTAGGAAGACAAGATGTTTAATGTTTTACCTTCAGTGTTTTGCATTTCATTCAAAACCATAAATTTCACCTCATAATGGAGATAGATGAAAAGTGAGGGGATCACCAAAATCATTTGGATTCGATCCACTGGGGACCATGGATATCTGAACAAAAATTTTGTAGAAATTCATGCAGTAGATGCTGAGATAGATCAGCAAGGACCAAAGTGGTGAACCATCCATCCAACATTCCCATAGAGCTATACTGCTTGCATGGCTACAAAATAAATCAAATACAGAAAATGAAAATCAGAGCTGCAACAGAAAGTTGATTTTAGTGGTGGAAAGAAGAATGAAAATCTGCACTCAAGTAGAAGTGCTGTTACATCACTGAGGACAAGGTGTACCCCCCAAAAAAGACTTGATTACAGTAACCTGAGTAGTTGTAATTTGTTATTTCCACTCCTGGTCGATTCATTGATCAAAAGATCATTAACTGCCAACTATTTTGATAATCCATTAATCTTTTCAATCATTTTTCAAGCAAAAGTATCAAAAAATTTGAGGATATGCAGCTCTTCTTTGTCATTTATGATAGTAAATGAAGAGTCTTTGGTTTATTTTACTGAGTGTTGGACAGAAGAAGCTAATCCTTCCTACTGTAAATTGTAAACCAAAATATGCCTATATATTGGTTAAAAAATATGTTAGAGTAGATCAGAAATCTGATTATTTAACAGCTGGGTGTAAAACAGGGTTTAGGTGTAATTTGCACACAGCACAAACAACATAACATGTAACATGTTTCTTTGGCATGTAAATGTAGTGAGTCAGACTGCTTAATCCTATACTCAGAAAAGAATTATGATGGGATATGAAACATCCAAACATATGTCAGTCCAACAGCAGCAATTTTACTGGGAGTCCTATATGTGTGCCTGCACATGTGACAGAGGAAGAATATAAAATCACTGAATGTTCATGAAGCAGCTCCCACACGGCTGTCTAACCTTTCTTAATATAACCCGCAGGCCCGTGGCTCTAATATCCTAAAGGACATATCTGACACTACCTGTGATAAAGCTGCTGGTCGACAGCTCATGGCTCTCTCTCAGCATCACAATTAACTGCCTCCTTGTGACAGTTAATGGGGGCACAAATAGATGTCTACATTCTTGTCCAGGAAAGTAAACAAAAAAAGACAAAAATGAATGAGATCAGTCAAGTCAAGTGCACCGAATCTGCACATTACGAAAACAATTATGTTTTGAACAAAAGTTATATTGTACTCTGAAGTTTTCAATTTCCCTGCCTCACATAACATTTGCAGATAAGACACAACTGGAAAAACACCCATCCTGGATTTTCTCTTCTTTTTTTTCCAAACCAATAAACTAACAGAGATGAAATATTGAAGAGGATGTGAGCCAGATAGAGATACAGAAAAGCCTATACCGCACCCTCTGAAATGCTCAAAAGGCACTCCGAGCCTCTAAAAGAGTGATACAACATGCACACAATCGTACATTCAATCTCAAACTTTTACATTTCAGTTCTTAGCTGAATTGAATATTTGAGAGTGATTGCAGTACTTCTGATAAAAGCACCATTTGATAATGCAGGCCTACACTGCACTCTGATATATCTACTCTCATTCATTATTTATGCCGTGGTCATTTTTAGTCCCTTCCTTTTAACAAATAAAATAGTAATAATAGAAAACATTACCCCTAAGCCATGGGGTGGTATTTAAATGGCATTTGAAATCACTTTTTGCTGAAACAGGTAGACCACATGCCCAAAGGATTACTTTATTTGAGTGAGGGGCTTGTGTGCATACATATTTTAGTATGTGTGTGTGACTGGGTGGGTTTCTAACCACATTTACTGTATATGTTTCTTTGATTATATATATGTTTTTTTTCAGTCCAACACACTCTTTCTGTTAAGGTAAGCAGATGTGTGGTGGTGGTGTGTGTGTGCATTTGTGGGTGTGTTTTGATAGGGCTTGGGGCCTCGTAATGACAGCTCTTTTCTTTTATGTCCTATCCGCCATCATTCCTCCCACCTCTGTGGTCAGACAGTCTCCAGGGCGTGAGTTATGGCAGTGGAGAAATACTGACCAATTTCCTCTGACAAGCATCCACATCAACCTGCACTAATGCCTCTTCTCTTCTCTTCTCTTCTCTTCTCTTCTCTTCTCTTCTCTTCTCTTCTCTTCTCTTCTCACTTAAGGACACTAATAACTAAAGAACCTGCAGATTTTCTTCTCACAAAATGCACAGTACATATACAGTACAGTAAAGTTACTCAAAAGAACACCTTGAGGGAATTTCTTCAAATTTGGCAATAATGTCCACCCAGACTAAAGAATGAACTCAATATCTCAAGAATGCTTTGAGGGAGATTCTTCAAATTTGGTACAAACACCCACTTGGACATAATTTAATACGTAATAATGCTATATTTTTAAATTCCATAATATATGTAATTGTTAAAGTTACTGAGAAAAAATATGTGTAATTAAATTAGAGTTACTGATCAAAATGTCAAGCATTTCAAATGGATTACATCTGAATAGTCTTTGCAGGAGATCTGCACTCCCAGACATGATCACAGAAATGATCACAATATCTTTCAAAATAGTCGCAATATGATGGATTTTTGCATTGTTCAGCATTACAGTTTAAGCAATTTCACAATTGCTAAGACACGTTTCTTGAAACCATCCACCATTTTCTCAAACTCTAATCATGAAACCAAACATTCAAATTACATTCACAAAACCTGTGACTCTTCTGGAAAGATGATAGACGCAGCCAGTCATTATACAAACACTGCTGAGCAGTCATTACACACTACACTAAAAAACACGGAAAACACAATGTTCAGACCATGTAGCTACAGGAAAACATGTTGATGTGTTTAAATGCATTTTGAATTTTTAAAAATATATGTAAAAATGCATATTCACAGCTTAGTACAGAACATATTGTACAAGTAATACAGATAACAGATTCATTCTGCCTCAGTGTCCCATCTTTGTTCTGAAAAAAATGTGTTTAGAGTTTTGTCAATAGAGTGAATGATTTGATAATTGGGTTTAGGACACCATTTTGTTCAGAGAATGGGGTTTAGTGTTTCAGCAATTGTGAAAAACTGTAATGTACAGTATGTATAACAGTAATGGCAACATCAGGAAGAAAGAGCATGAGAAGCGAGAGAAATAGCATGAGCTGAAGTGCTACATTGGATGTGGAAGGCTAAAACCACAGTAGTCCCGGTGGTAATGGGAGCACTTGGGGCCCCAAACTGGGACAGTGGCTCCAGCAGATTCCAGGAACAAGATCTGAGATCACTATTCAGAAGAATGCAGTCCTAGAAATAACTAAAATACTGCATGGAACCCTCAGACTCTCAGGCCTCTGGTAGAGGAGCTGAGCTTAAGAGAGACAAACACCTGCAGCTACTGTGGCCACTAATAGTAATTAGACTTGCTTTAACAGATTTGGACCTATCTGTGAGACATGGTAGAGTATGTACTGTAACAGGATCACAAGCAAGGGCGTCATCTGCGTTGAAAAGTTTGGGGACATAGGCCTGAGGGCTCGGATGAAAAAACCCTTTTTTAAACCGTCTTCAAATGCAATTTTTGGCAATGCAATGGGGGAATCAGTACAAGGTCAAAGTAGGTAATTAAGGGAAAAAGGGCATAGCTGAGGCTACTACAGAGTCAACAATAAAAAACACTCAGTATAAAATGCAAAATAAGATCGACAGCAAACAAATAATCAAACAGTCATTCATCACATCCACAGCTGCAACACCATGTCAGACAACTGAATAATGCAAATATCACAACTACTGTAGAAAGCACCACTGCTTATATAATATCAATGCCCTGAAGTCTGACAATAGAAACAACTGAAGGAATAATGTTATCGATAGATATGACAAAGATAATACATTAACCTTACCTTTAGACAAGTTAACTTTCCTGTTGTTTTGATGCTTCATACTTTAACATTACAGAGACACAGAGTTCACAAGAGTTCATGAGTGAAGTTAAACCAACCTTGACTCATTGAGTGTTTGTTTATTTTGCAAATAAATATATTCTTAATGTGTTCCCATTTGTTAGTTCTTAGAGCAAGCTATTTTTTTTGAACATTTTTTTTTTTTTTTTTTTTTTTTTTTTTTAAAAAATTTTTTTTTTACAAAACAAGCTTTTCAGAAGAAATGGGGGCAAAATCGTCCATTTCAAGAAGTGGCAGGGACATGTCCCCCGCATTACCAGTGTGAATGACACCAATAAGAGCTGTGCAGTTTGTGCAAGAATGTGCAAAAGTACACAGTATGTACAAGACTCTATATCTTTCACATCATGCTTTGCAATAGGGCCGGGCAATATGGACAAAATTGAGTGTCACTATATTTTTTGACCAAATGGCTCAATAGTGATGTTGTGACAACATTGCATTGGTATTAAATGAGATTTTTTTGAAAAATAATCATCAGTAATGTGGATATAATGAATAAAAGGGCAAAAGCAATTAATAGAATAGCTGGAACAGTCAGAAAATTACATCACTTTACTGTAGTGCAGCCTTTAAAACTGGGACAACATATACACACATACAATATTTATTTTGATGTATCACAATATCAATATAATATCGATATATGGCACAGGCCTAAATGTAACTTATTCATCCAATAAGATTTAAAGTGAGACTACCTTTGCTGAAGGCCACGTGTGTACTGAATTGAGAAATGGTTCACTTTTTTGCAAATGAATTCAACATTTCACTTGAATGAGAGAGACTTTCTTCCACTTTAAAGGTGGATTTTAAGCTATTCTGGAGAAAGTTAGTTAATTGTTTAGTCACATTCTCAGGTCATCAGATACTAACGCTTGGTTTGGTACAGCTTGGACCAAGTCAGCCAACAAAACAACGAGACTCACCAACCTTCCCAACCCAAAACAAATCGCTTACACCAACTTTAAGGACGGCTTTGTTTATGGTCACATTTGCTTTGACAGGATATTCCACTTAGCTGTGGTGATTAGTGCTTACTCCATCTACCTCAGCTCTACCTCAGGATACACAGCTGTGAATTTCCCGACTCCGACAGCTGACAGAATGACTGCAAGCTTAAAATCAATCTACATATTTTACGACATGAAACGTGGTATTTATTGTCTCCATGTTGGTATAATGGGGAGCCCCATAAAGCAAACACATCTGACTGGCAAAATAGCACATCTGGCACCCCTTATGGGTCTTTAATAAATACCTGGCACTCAGTCGCTACGTTAAGCAAAAGATAGCTATAGCTATAGATTACCTTCTCTTGTTTATTTTTTACTTGTGTCTGTCTTCGTCGCATAAAAAAAAGAAAAAATAGAAACATTTTTTATGATCTATGAGTCATTATGCCCTAAGGGATGTTCTTCCCTATTTTCATGAGATTTCAGTTATGTCAGCTGTACCTAATGTTCTGGATTACCATTATATTCATACAGCCAAGAAAACCTGAGCCGCATCTTATACCCATTACTGTAGATTTGTCTCTCTTATGTCGCAACTATACAACACATCAGATCTACTTAAACCATACATTTGCCTGCTATATTCTTTCCCCGCCGATCTTTCTCTCTCTGAAAAAAACCTAATAGATGTGGTACACAGCCATGTCTGGGGGAAACAGTTCTATCTCACCACTTAAACCAGTGATTCTCAAACCTTTTCACATGGAGGTCCCCTAAACGGACACAAATTAGACCCCCTATTTGATAAGATTTTGTCCCAGGGTCCCCCATATGACAAGACTTTTGCTGTTAGATCTTTTGTTATAGAAAATGTTCAGTGTTCCCCGATTAATTTCAATACAGCTGTGAAGGTTTGTACAATAATTATAGTTTTGGCTCATATCGGTTGCTGTTTGGGTATTAGTTACGCTTAAAGTTGAGGGTATAATGTTAAAATTCTGTTTAATTGTGATATAATCATTACTTCTAAAGCATCTGGACTACACTCAGTTGGGTCATAGACAACATAAAAGTAACATTATGGTTAAATTACAGTGTTTATAGATAATGCAGTGGTGGTGATTTCCTTGCCAGGATCCCTTTTTGAAAAGCACTGACTTCAACCATTTCCAAAAACTACTGATGAGGCGGTGCTAGCATTTATGTTGATACATAAATAAACTGAGTTAGGGTCGAACAGATAAACGGTATAGAAAGTACAATTTACCCTACAGTATGAATTACCGTGCTGACCGGTAGAGCCCTCGTTTTGCTTGACCAAAACTTTGTCCCAAGATTGGTTGTCATCAGCTTGCATCACTCATCTGGAAAAAGTCTGCTGCTTTGTTTAGAAACTAAAACACAGCTGAAAGCACTGCACAGTCGAGCCACCATGTCGTACTTGTGTGAAACTGTGCTAGAGGAGAGACTGCAGACAGAGCAGATTAAAATATTGCTTTCTTACGTCTCTGAGTTATCTTCACTTGGTTCCCTTCACTGTAGATGCTGCAGCCTCTCTGCTGACTTCATTCAACCCCGATGCAGAGAGCAGCAGCGTGATAATAAATTACACCAAAACATTAAAAGTACCAATAAAAGAAGAGATAATGTTCAAGCGTTCACAAATTTTAAGATATGCTGCAAAAGGAGCTACTTACAGATAGTTTCTGTTTTAGCTTGTTTTGAACAAGCTGCACACAGTGAAGAAGAGGAACAGTTGGCAAAAATACAATAATCTGCAAATTATTTTGGACATACAAGGAGTGGTGATATACTTGAGAAAAAGTTTTTTCTATTTATTATTCTAGTTTTGCACATTAAATGGTCTTAAAATATCCCTGTACAATATGAAATATATCTCAGTTGCCACACATATGCTTTACCCCTTCAGAAACATTTATATTGAAATTTTAGTAAGAAAAACTAAATATACCATTACCATCCGTGCTTCAAAATCACACAGTGATATACATTTTAGGCCACACTGCCCATCCATAAACTGAGTAATATATACTATGGATGAGTGTGAAAAAGCAACCACCTAGGTTTTGTTATTCAGTATATACTTTTATACCAAAATTGCCTGGTTTTAAGAGCTAACTTCTCATTTATAAAATTAGAAACTGTGGCATTTTGTGGCTGGCAATAGTTGATGGATTTTTTTTGACATTTACTCAGAACTAAAAGAAACCTTGCAGGACATTGTGATGATGAACCATAAACCCTGTATGTAGAAATTGACATTGACAGACTCACACAGGCAAAACAAATCTTTAGTGAGCTCCAGTGAACTTGGATACTGTATAGAGATGAGACATGTAGCAACTCATAATGTAATAATGGCTCATAATGTAATAACAGCTCATAATGTAATAACTTAAATGTAATAAAAGTTCATAATGTAATAATCGGCTCATAATGTAATAAAATCCTGAGCGCATAACGTAATAACGTCTTTGCGCATAATGTAATAATGTAACAATGTATTACATTATGAGCCCAATGTAGAGCAACTCAT